>JAAEAF010001255.1:0-103070 GCA_011037195.1 Triatoma infestans | reverse complement strand
AAAAAAAACACCAATTTATTGTTATACACAATAAATTACAAAATACAACACTTTATAATAATTACTTCACAGTTTAAACCACAAAAGTTCACTTTGTTCACTTTTTATACACTTTTCACAAACATACACTTAGTTTTTAACAAGAAACTCTCTTAGACTGACTGTTGTCCCACTATTTATACCGGTGGAAAGGGTCTAGAACTTTCTCGATTCTTCTAGAAAGAGCTAGAGCGCGCCGCCAGCGCTTCCTAGCGGCCACTAGGAGAACTTGAGGTACCTGCTTTCTCTCCTAGATGGCTGCCTCCCAGTGGCTGCGTTACAATATGAAAAAATAGCATCAGAGACATTTTCCGTGATAGCTTGCTTCATTTTGTGGTCATTGACCGGGCGTTCGCTCATCTTCAGGACGAATTTGCTCTGTGCAAGACTATGTTATCACACTGTCTGACAAACGCATCCTGAAGATGGGCGAACGCCCGAAACCGGTCGATGACCACAAAAATGAAGCAGACGATCATGGAAAATGTCTCTGATGCTTTCCAGCTCTACAGAACCAACCACCAAAACAAATATAAAAAAATAGATTCAAGGAAGAAAAAGAAGGAAAAATAAGACAACGGCTGCAGTATGGTAAAAGCCTTGTTTTAAAACAAAATTCTTTTGCTAAGATAAATAACAAATATTACACCTAGAAAAATTAATCAATAATTTCCTTTAAGAAATAATGCTACTGCTAATTATTGTGCCATTTGTATCCTTTGCTCAACTAATAAAGACATAGTATCTGTGAAATTTGTGTCATTTTGTTGAAATAATACGTTGTGAAATATTGTGTCTGTGCCATATGCTTTCCTAATTTTAGTGGCCTTGAAATTTATTTGCTCTTCATTTCTCTCAACATCGTATAATAAGAATAGGTTGATAGCATTATCTGCACAGAAAAAAAAAGTAAAAAGTATTAATATTTTGTTTATCATTATTTTACATGTTATCCAAATCATTTACATTCAAGAACTCAAATAATATTTTTTTCATTAATTTACTAAGCGTTGCACATTTATAGAAACCTAATTTTTTTTTTTTTTATCATGTTTTCTGTATTTCATTAAATTCTATAATTACCGACTGAAAAGTATCACTGTCCAATGGGAACACTCCAATAGCTGACATCGTGCTGGCAATTTGACATCTGGTCATAATAATCTTCAATATTCTATATTCACTTTTTGTGCTAATTGAAGTGAGCTTTGCAAGAAATGCATTATTCAAAGAGGAACTCTATTGGTATAAATAAAATTAATTTTGAATTAAAATACAATTATTATTCTTATTTAAGTATAAATTATTGTGAATGTAATTTATTAATTTATATATTTCATAAATATTGAACTTTTAAATTATAACTGGATTAAGAAACACAAACGATAGTAAAATCTTGTTTTTTTTTTTTTATTTTCTATTACACTAAGGTGTTTCCAAATTTCTGAAATTTAGTTTCCATAGGAAATACATGTACTGAGATTCCCTGAGTACTGATTTTGAGAAACCTCAAAATTGGTATTCCGCCTAAGTTCTACAACCACTATTTTTTTTTCCCCCCTGAGTAGTATCCCTACACAGGGACCGTTTATTTGCATGCTCCAAGACAGCAACAACAACTGTCTTACTACATGCTTTCAATTACATTGTTAATAATTTCTAATTTAATTTTCATTAACAAAATGTATAAATCAATGGCTCAATGTATAGCAATAGCTATATTCAAATTAAATAATACATTACACTCCGAATAAATGAACAAATAACATGAAATTTAACAAAATGGAACTAAATTATCATAATTACACAATTGAAGAAAATACTTATATGAAAATTACTAAGTACAGCTAAATAGAATCTGGAAAATTAAGGCTATTTGTATTACTTATTTTATTATGTTATTTATTATCACTATTTATTTACTTATTATTTATCTATTTTCTTTTTAAACTTTAGTAAAGTCAAGGTTATTTATGAATTTTTGCATTTCTTTAAAATACGTCTTCATCAATGTAACTCGATGTCCAGGGGCCAGGGATTTCCTTTAGGTAGCACCACTCTCAGCAGTTCACTTCTCTCTCGTTCGAAAATTTGACAATAATATATTATGTGTTCCACAGTTTGCGGGCTGGATCCATCACACGAACAGTTCGGAGAATTGATCAGCTTGAATCTGTGAAGATAAGAACGCAGAGGACCGTGGCCTGTGAGAATAGTGGTCCAATTTTTTGTCACTTTCATTTTCCTCATTTTTAGCCTTGAAGATACTGTTGGGAAAAAATGCTTAGTGATGGCTCCCTTAGAGCTTGTTCTCCATTGGGCTTCCCATTGCTCTAATGACTGTGATCTTGAAGCAGCCTTGAGTTTACTCAGAGGGTACAAAGTGTACTCAGCTGTCTCTTCGATTTGGCCAGCAGCTTTCTTGGCAAGCTCGTCAGCCCTTTCGTTTCCTTGAAGGCCTGAATGACCTTTAACCCATTGAAATCTTATATTTATCTTCTTCAGTGATGCTTCCGTTATGTAGACAATACTTGATTCTTTTATGGGTGTGTGAATATCCGGGTTCTTGAGAGACTCTAATTTAAAACCCGTGACTGTCTGTTAAAATTAACACATTTTGATCCCTATTTTCTTTAAGATTAATTAGCACCCATTTTAAAGCTTCCTGTATTGCCAGCATTTCTGCTTGATTGTTATTGCAGTGGCTCGATAGTCTGAACTTGGCTTCACCAACTTTTTCTTGGTTGAAAAATATAACAAATCCGCACCCAGTTCCTCCGTCTATTTTACTTCCATCCGTGTAAATATTCCATTGATTTATATTAACGTCGGTGTTAGTATCTATATTTGGTACGGAAGCCGGATGTTTCCACTTATTTGGAGGAAGTGCTTTCTCCAAGTTCTTGGCGGGGAAATTCTCCATTGTGTCCAGCCCAGAAATCGTTTTTCGTACAGTTGCTATTTCTCCAACTTTTATAGTGATAGGCGATATTCCAGCTACAATACAAGCTGCCTCTGTGGAGATGGCCCTGTAACCTTTAATAATCTTGATGGCCAGCATTCTTTGTACTCTTGACATCTTTTGTTGATTCTTTTTCTTTTTAAGTGCTGGAATCCAGACTGGAGCAGCATAACTTAGTAGGGGCACCAATGCACCACTGTATATTGTTCTCAAAGCGCCATATCCTAGTCCCCAATCACTTTCGCAAATCTTGATAATTTATTCACTAATTGCAGACTGTTACTAGCAATGTACTCTATGTGGGGGTTAAAGGTAAACCTTTCATCCAATAAAACACCGAGATATTTTATTTCCCTCACATTCTCAAGTTTGTTTCCCTGAAAAATAATTTGCAGTCTCGTCTGTTCCTTTTTCTGGTTATAAGTAATGTTTTTGATTTTTCATGGTTAAATTCAATTTTGTTCGTATTTGCCCATTCGCTGATTTTCCATAATTCTTCGTTAGAAATTACCTCTGCCTCAACGTCCGATTTTCCTTTAGTCATGACCAAAAGGTCGTCTGCAAATGCAATAACTTTGGAGCTTCTTGAAAAATTTTGCTTCAACAGCGAGTCATATTGTACTGCCCAATAGCCAGGACTGCTGCATGACCCTTGTGGACATCCCTTCGTTACTTTTCTGGAGATGCTGAAATTGTTAACCGACATTGTTGCTCTTCTTTCCTCGAAGTAGCTTCTGGTTAGCTGTACCAAGTTCCCAGGGCACTTGTAATCTATTAGCTGTTTTAGAATACTCGGCCACCACGCGGCGTCAAATGCTCCCTTAACATCGAGGGAAGTCAAAATGACACTTTCCTTGCAAGAGAGACTCTCCTCGACGAATTCTTTCACTGCGAGAAGCGCATTAATAGTACTTGTTTGCGGGCGAAATCCGTATTGATTTTCCGATAGTAATTGGTTCGAGTAAAGATAGTGCATTATTCTATTGATTAATAATTTCTCGAGCACCTTTCCAGCTACATTTATTAAACTTATCGGTCTGAATTTTGAAGGCTCAGCTGATTGTTCTTTTCCACTTTTCACTACCGGAATAATCATTGAGTGTTTCCATGATTTAGGAAAGTAATTCCTATTTAAACATTCATTGTACAATTTTGTAAAGAACTTGGGGTAATTCGAATATACATAGAGTAGAACCGCACTGTTCAAGCCATCTTCTCCTGCCGCTTTTTTGCTATCAATATTTTTTAGCACGTTGAGTATTTCATTTGTAGTGAACGGCGGATCGTCAACGCCATGAGACACGCCTTTTGATGCTGTTCTTATTTCCTTACTTTTCTCATTGTCGGTATCTTCGTTGTCGTGAGCTATAAATGTGTCCATCATTAATGAGAGACTATCCTCTAAAGTATTAGTTTCATTTCCATCAGGTTTCTTTAATGTAGTTAAGTAATTTGCTGGTTTCAGTTTCTTTGCTGAAATTTTATATGCCATGTTCCATGGATTTGTTTCCTTAGTGAGATTACAATACTCCCTCCATGATTTTACTTTTTCTTTTAGTAGTTTTCGTTCAAAGATATTTTTACTTTTCAAGTATTCACTTTTCCTACTCTGTCGTAAATCTATGTTAATGTATGTTCTCTGATAAAGTCTTCTTAGACCGTTCACTTTTTTCCTTAAATTAGATAATTCGGTATTCCACCATGGAACAGTTTTATGCCCAAAATTTGTGTGTCTACTGCTTTTTGTTTTAAAACATAAACTACATGCTTTGTTTATAGTTTTAGTTATTTTGGCACTATGTAATCCAGGTCGGTTGTATTTGTCAACCAAGTGTCACTCGAGTAAATATCTAATTCAGTTTGAGACCTGATGGTAACATCAGTTCCTAAAGCTACGACGTTACTGAACTCTTTAAATAAAGCCGTGTCTAATTTTTCGAAACCGCTTGTATCAAGTATATATCGGATTGTATGCTTATTTTGTTCTTTTTGTTTGGTAGCGGGCGTTCCTCCTGTTTTGAATGTAATTACATTGTGGTCCGAGCAACCTTCTTCTTTTCCACATTCCATTCTTTGGTTGAGTGTTACAAAATGTTAAATCAATGTAACTTTGCCCTCGTCTATTCATAAAAGTTGGCATCCCATTGTTTTCATTAATAATATTTAAATCTTGACTTACTAGAAACTCTTCTAATTCTTTTCCCCTTGTATTTGTTATGGAATCAAACCAGAGCGTTGAGCGTGAATTACTGTCTATTGATACTAAGAGCCTGTTTGGAGCAGTAAAATCTTTTATTGATTGTAATTTGTGAATATCTTCTGATATAGGTCTTTCAATGTCAGCATAGTAACTTTTGCAAATAACCAGACTTACTAAGACTAATTAATATAAGAAAAATGGTCTTCGTTATACCCTGTGCTTAATGAGGTCACCAACGCGGCAAGTGAAGAATAAGCTCACAACATTACCTCCTGCAAATGTAGCACAAAGAATTATACGGGGTACATCAATCTCAACCTTAAAAAAAAAAAAAAAAAAAAAATTAAATAGCCATGAGGTTTATAGTTAGGCCATTTTATTATTAAAAATATATTAATAATTTCTTACCGTAACCACAAAAGCATTCATGCACATACTAAGAGTAAGTAAGGCAAAATAAACCAATAAGCAAGGGCTAAATATGTTTTGCAGTTCATCCATTAACCTAGGCATAAGAAATGTTTATTAGCTGTGAATCAAGTGAGTATATTTTAAAAAAAAAAACAGGGTATACCAAGTTAACTGGCCATAAATGTTCACATAAACTTTTCTTGGACCGTGGCTATTCCTAATTTTTATTAATGACCTATTACTAAGGATCTCGGATGTTGAGGTACTTGCATTTGCGGATGACTTGAAGTTCTTCCATAAAGTTGCTTCCCAGTCGGACTGCATTATAATTCAAGATGCCCTCCGCATTGTTTCTGACTGGTGCTGCAGTAATGGCATGGAGCTTAATGTTAAAAAATGCCAAGTAATTTCTTTTTATCGTAAAAAGAGTTTTATATCGTATCAGTACCTCATTGATGGCAAACCATTGGAGAGGACTCGTAACGTGAAGGATTTAGGAGTTACTCTGAGTCATGACCTCTCTTTCACGAAACAGTTTGAATATGTTTGTAGGAAAGCATCGAGAGCACTGGGTTTTGTAATAAGGCACACTCGTGATCTTAGAGATCCCAAAGCGGTGCTAACTGTGTACAATGCATACGTTAGAAGCCTTCTTGAGTACGCGTCATTGATTTGGTGTCCTTACACTAAGAAGGATATAGTTAGACTGGAAGCTATACAAAACCGTTTCATCAGGACTTTTAACAAAAGGTTACCCAGCGGTGCTACTCATTTCTGCTTTTTAGAGTCTAGAAGACGTAATGCTGGTCTTTTATTCTTGAAGAAGCTCTTGAATGGCGAAATTGATTGCATGGAGCGACTTGCTGCCATTCCTTTTCATGTACCACCTCGCTGCTTGCGCAGTACTTCGCATTTCGTGGTCCCTGCTGTTAAGACTAATGCGCTGTTCAACGCTGACGTCATTTGTAGAATATGCAGGTCATGGAATGAGTATATTCCTAGTGATGTGGGTTTCTAAATGGCATCTGGACTTTTCAAAAAACATTTTTGCATTACTTGAAGATTTACTGTTAAAACCATGTATTATTATTTTACTATTATTATATTTATGTATCACTGTATGTATCACATGTAATGACTTCAACCATAAGGCTTACGCCGTTTGTTGATAAAAAATATAATGAATAAATAAAATAAATAAACCATGGTCTTTCTCAATTGTTTTCAAGAAATTGCACATTATCTACGCCATTACCAGTGCGTTGCCCGCTGAAGATCAGGAATCGAGTTATCACTGTAATTTACGTGTAATGATAGAAATAAATATACAGTTCAAAAGAAAAATTCGGAATTTATTCTTATTATCCCGTCCACCTGAATCCCAATCTTTAGCAAGTGGAATAATTCACAGTAAATATTTCGCAGTATCCTTTATCGATATTCCACATTATTTAATGAAAGACCCTTTTATATACATTTGCAATCAATAATAATAAATTATAGAAAGACTAGCAACCTCAATGTCTCTTGATGATGTTTTGCCCATTTTATAAAATCTTTCTCAGCTTGTTTTCCAAGTGGCCTTCCACCGCCGTTTGACGGATAATAACGTTCCAGCAATCGATCTAAATTTTTCTCAATATGATGGAACAAGGCTAACTGGCGAGCTGAATAACAGTAAAATATATCATCAAATGCCACGACTCTCAATGGAATATAACAGCCACCAAACATTTCTGACACTGCGAGGAATCTGAAGGCAAAATCAGATTCATCTGGGTCGATAGGGAACCAAGCAGGAACGAACAGTTTTTTTGGATTTCCTGGAAGAAAATTAAATAAAATATAATAGTTATTAATTATAATTATCAAAAGGAAAATAGACAAGGAAGTTACAAAGATCGATTTTCGAATTTAATTAAATAAAATTAAGGTTTCAACTGATTTTTTTTTTTAATGATTACAAGTATTTGAAACCAACGAAAGAGATATTATAGGCTCTTAAGGGCAGCACTTGCAGCACAAACATTCTCTGATAGGAGCCATACCTTCCAAATCATCACTGACCAATTCCGCCTTAATAAGATATGTAAAAGCTGCTAATTCGTAGCTTTTACAAATCTCAGGGGCAACTAAGAAATTAAAAATGCATCATAAAATTCGAAAATGATCCAAAAATATTTTTTTAAATGAATTTTTGTTTGTAACTTGTAGAATGATTATTTATTGATACTCATAAAATGTTAATAACATACATTTTTTTTTTTAAACAAAATAAAAAATAATTTGCCTTAAAAATTACATATTTTTTTTGGTTATATTATCTACATAGTGAAGCCACATTTTCATGATCTAAATTAAATAAAAAAAATCTGGTGTGAAAAACTCACATAACTTTCTCTTACTCCACTTTCAAAATTGTAATTGACAAATTTTATAGTTGTTTTCCCTCTTCTTCTTGGCTTCCTGGCTGTGCAGATCAGCCAGTTTCTCTGCCCAGGTTTCTTGCACCTTTCTTCGGCGTTTTAGCTGCGGCTGGTGGCAATGTGTTTGCTGTTGATGGTAACTACACATTGTTCTATTCATACGGTATGCTTTTTATTTTCATTGTGTGATTTAGTTTTTATTTATAAAACTGAAAATAGCCAAATATAATCCGTGGTTTGGTTTTGTGAGGATGGTATGCAGATTGGCAGGTAGTGTACATTTTGCATTTTGATAGCCTTCCATAGTTTATCTCTATCCTCTTAGTGATTATCACATTCGAGAATCAGGTGGTTGGCGTCGATGATTTTATAGTTAGTGTACCAGCTTTAATGAAATTCGTCGAAAACTAAAAAAAATTGTACAGTAAAAATGCACTTCCGGTCTACTAATTTTCTTGAAATTCGGAATTTTGGCCATCTATTATATTTCCAGTTAATTTTGTTTGGATCGTAGAATTTTATAAACAACTATGATAGAACTTTAGAGAAAAACATACGATTATAATTAGATCGTTTGGTTGAAGCCCACAATTCTGAGCCGTAAATCCAAACAGGTTTAAGTATGACTATGTAGATTAGAAGTTTGCTAATAAATGTTAGGTTAGATAGTTTGTCATGTAATCGCATCAGCATTTTGTAATGTTGAAGTAGTGCCTGTCGTCTGGTATGTGGATTCCAGGTGAGGCGTCGGTCCAAGTATGGTCCTAAGTAGCGAACTTTTTGCACTGGGCGTAAGGCGACATTGTCATAATAAATTGGAGCGTACATAATAAGTCGTCGGAGAGTGAAGGAAATGGTTTGGTTCTTCTCAGCACTGATTTTGATTCCCCATATACAAGTACAAGTACATGTACTAATAAATAAAAGTAATATAATGATAATAGATTAAAATGCAATAAAACTCCTAAGCTTGTGGATAGATATGGAACAACCCAACCACCCTAGATTCCCTAAGGCGGTATTTGCCACTAAATGTTTATTTAACATTAATTAAAATTAAGTGAGAAATCTTTGCATCAATTAATAAAAATGACATTATAAAAAGGAAGATTACGTCTTTGTTTACCCGGTAACTGTACAAAATCAACTATTTCAAAAAAAAAAAAAAATTAAAATGAAAGCGATGGGATTAGATTAACTCTAGTGGATGAACCACTACTTGGAGGAGAGTAAAGACTCCCTGTCCTCCAAAAGTGCCCTTAAATGAATTTCCCAGAGAAATGTTTTAAATAAAAGCTGTAGATCCTTCTATTTGTAGTTTATAAAGGGAGGTTCAAGAAAATCGTCGGAGCCACATTTTTGAGAAAACCGCGAAAAAATGAAAAAAAAAAAAAAAAATCATTTATTAAGTGATAATGTAAACGCAGTTCCGGTTATCCGATTTTTTTTCAAACTCGGAATTTCAACGACATATTCAATTCTAATTAACATTATTTAGGTGATAGAATTGTTTAGTAAACTGAAATAGCACTTTAGATGAAAACCAAACCCACACCGCCCCCCCATAATTGCCCTTAAATGAATTTTCCCAAAGAAATGTTTCAAATAAAAATTTGTAACTCTTTGTATGTGTAGTTAATATACCAATCCATACTTTATAAAAAATGGTAAAGTAAACTCACTTCCGGTAAACCCATTTTTTTTTTCAAACTCGAAATTTCAACAACATATTTAATTCTAATTAACATTATTTAGATGACCGAATTGTATAATAAACTGAAATAGTACTTTGGAGAAAAATCTAACCCCAACCCTCGACCAAAAGTGCCCTTAAATGAATTTTTCCAGAGAAATGTTTTGTATATCTTTGTATGTGTAGTTTATATAGGAAGTTTCAAAAAAATCGTCGGAACCATTTTTGAGAAAATCGCGAAAAAATGAAAAAATCATTGAGTAAAGTGGTACTTCCGGTTGAGGAATTTTTGTCACATAACTACTATCAGATCCCATGGTAATCCTATCCTAAACGAAATATCAAGTTTGAACGTTCTGTGTTTCTTTGTTTTCGAGCTATGCTATTCACACACACATACATACAGACCATTTGCTATAAAACCACTTTTTTTGAACTCAGGGGACCTCAAAACGGATATTTCGGTGACAAACTCCATATCGAAAATTTCGACCGATACAATACTTCCTTACTGGACGTAGAGAAGACACACCCAACAAGAAGACACTTTAAGATCGTTAAAGATGTAGAAGTTGAGGGGGCATAATGTCCAAGCTATTACACTTATTTTGAAAAATGAGACAATGAAACCAGATCAAAATTTTACTTTACTTACCCTAGCTAAGTGCAACTTTTCGATCTCGAGTTGTTCACGGAAATATCCGTTTGAGGTCCCCTGAGTCTTCAAAAAAATAGTGGTTTGAGCCAAGTCGGTGTGTGTGTGTGGATGCTGGTCGTGTGGTGTATGGTATGTATGTGAACAGCATAGCTCAAAAACGTAAAATCGCAGAAAGTTGAAACTTGATATTCCGTTTGGGTATCACCTTGGGATCTGACAGTAGATCAGCGGTCAAAATTCCTCAACCGGAAGTACTACTTCACTGAATGGTTTCATCCGAAATACATTTTACTAAGTATCTAAATACGAATAAAACGTTTTTTTAGCCAAACAGTGTGTGTGTGTGTGTGTGTGTGTGAACGAAATATAATATAAACAAAATTGAGAAATCTTATGATGCTCAATACGTGATATTCCGTCTGGATACCACCATCGCATCTGACAACAAGGTTTTGGTCAAAATCCATCATCGACAACTATCGACATCCATCATCATGCATTGATGATTCACTGATTATTTTTTTTCATTTTGCGCGATTTTCTCGAAAATCGCTCCAACAATTTTCTTTAAATTTTGCATGCTAATTGCCCTTTTTACTTTCTCTTACTCCTAGTAAAAAAATGGTTTTAACAAATGGTCTGTGTGTGTGTGTAAACAGCATAGCTCAAAAACGAAAAACCGTAGGAAGTTGAAACTTGATATTCCGTTTGGGTATCAAACCATGGGATCTGACAGTAGATCAGCGGTCAAAATTCCTCAACCGGAAGTATCACTTCACTGAATGGTTTTTTTCACTTTTTTGCAATTTTATCCAAAATGGCTTCAACGATTTTCATTAAACATGTTATATAGCATTTTAGGGCACTTTTAAGGGCG
This sequence comes from Triatoma infestans, assembly GCA_011037195.1. Classification (NCBI taxonomy): domain Eukaryota; kingdom Metazoa; phylum Arthropoda; class Insecta; order Hemiptera; family Reduviidae; genus Triatoma; species Triatoma infestans. Next base: position 91,804 of record JAAEAF010001255.1, on the reverse strand, counting down.
GGGGTGGGTGGATAGTCTTCTAAAGTGCTATTTCAGTGTATTACACAATTCTATCAGCTAAATAATATTAATAAGAATTAATTAAATGTGTTGTTGAAATTACGAGTTTGAAGAAAATCAGTTGACCGGAAGTATGTCTTTAATGAGAAATGTTTTTTTTAGGTTTCTTGCAATTTTTACAAAAATAGCTCCGACGATTTTCTTGAAACTTGATATATCAACTACAAATACAAACATCTACAACTTTTATTTAAAACATTTCTCTGCAAAAATTAATTTCAGTGCACTTTTGTGGAAGGGGTGGGGTTAGGTTTTCCTCTAAAGTGCTATTTCAGTTTGCTATACAATTCTATCATCTAAATAATATTAATTAGAATTAAATTTGTTGTTGAAATCTCAGTTTGAAAAATGGATGACCGAAGTGGGCGTTAACGGGTAGCGCACTTTGATAAAGTGATAAGGATTAACTGTACACTATTTTAAGCATTTTTTTTTTGTTTGTTTTTAATTTTTTCTTTTCGCGATTTTCTCAAAAATGGCTCCGACGATTGTCTTGAAACTTTCTATATAAACTAAACATACAAAGACCTACAACTTTTATTTGAAACATTTCTCTGGGAAAATTCATTTAAGGGCACTTTAAACGGAGGGGTAGGGTTATGTTTTTCTCTAAAGTGCTATCATAGTCGATATACAATTCTACCATCCATACAGAATTAATTAGAACTAAATACATGGCCAAAATTCTGGTTTCAAGAAAATTAGTAAACCGGAAGTGCGCTTTTACTGAACAGTTTTCAACGAATTTCATTAAATTTGGTACACGAACTAGTTATAATTTTGAGGAGTGGTGTAAGAGAAAGTTGTGTGAGTGTTTCACACCAGTTTGTTATCTTTTATTTCATTGTATAATGTACATTAACAGTTTCCTCACAGCTGATTCAGTATTATACACTGTCATATCCGCAATGTTGGATAAAATTCCAGCATTGCCATTGTTATATTCTCAGGTTCCTTTAAATTTCATTTATATAAAAGATGATTATTAAATAGATTATATTATAATAGAAATTAAAATGAAAGTTTAAAAATAGATACCTAAAATGTCATTGATAAGAGGTAATGAGCACCAAGGTACCATTGCAACAAGTGTACTTAAAGGCATCATTATGCTCACTGGTCTAAACAATTTGGAATATTTATGTACTACTTCATCCATTTCTGCTTTAAATTCATCATCAGGAAAACATGTTTCATAGTCCAGCAAAAAGTCTTCAAATCTTTTTCTAAAAATGCAGAAAAGGGTTATATGTATATTTGTTATATTTTAGCTTAATCTGCTACAGTAAGCAGAAACGAAAGCTTAGGAGCACTGCTGGACTTAAACCCGGGATCTCCGCGTTCCAAGTCCAGTGCACTACAACTGAGCTACATATTATTATTTATTACCTGTTTCTGTTATAATACGTAGTTCTGAAGGTAGCTAATGTGCCGGTCATAGTTGGAAATCTCCAAAAACAAAGTTCGATAAGCGACATTTCATGTACAAAACCACGATGAACCACTATTACTGTATTAAATACTATAATTGAATCAACTGTGAAAGCATAACACATATGGAGAATACGCTTCCATCCTTCATATCTAAACAAAATTTACTTACTTTTAGTTAGGTTAATTAGTATACTGATATCGGTGGGTGCAATTTTGTCATTTATGACTTTAAAAGAGATTGGTCTACAGGATGATATTTAGACAAGAGGTGTCTGAGATGTTGTATTAACCAATTGAAATTTTTCAACAGCCAAAAGAATCATGACTATATCTAGGCTCACATCAATCACCTCTTCATCATCATACCTACACTCTACATTGAAAAATATTAAAGTGTTGACAAATATTTAAATATTTATAAAATAGAGATGAACAATTACATCAACATTGATCTCATAAAAAAAAAACTTCGATACAGTGAACAAAGTTATTTGCATAAAATGAAATGATACTTGACCTGAAGTTTAATGGACCTCTAAGACCAGACAATAGGCTCAATGTACTGTTAAATCCTGATCTATAGTAGGCATTTTTAATTAAATTTCTACGTGCCTCCATATTTCACGAAAAAAAATATAATGTATGTTGTTGTACAGTGATTACTGGTATGCGACTTAGCCGAAAATGATACTTGTGGGTGAGACCTCAGTGTAATGGAAATTGTTTGTTACTTCTGCCTTTATTACATATTTCATCGCTACTATCCTTGAAAACTTTTCATCAAAAAGATTATATAATGATTATCAACTTCTAAAGTTATTTAATATTATTACACGTTTCAATTTCTAAAAAATATTCTCCATAAGTAATTTAAAAAAAATAAGTTTAGCATTCCAAATTTTAATAAAAGTATTAAATATAACACATTCTGGCTTTAATAATAAAGTAAATAAACGCTCTTTGAAAAAATAAAATAAATTAAAAGGTAATTATTGATTTTCAAAGGTCCTAGCATAGTTCTAAAGTAAAAGTTTACAAAGAATACTTTGAACCTACTTCAACTCATTAAAAGAGAAAATGTTATTGAACAAAATGAATATTAAAAAATCTGATGTGAAACACTCACACATCATTCTCTTACGCAGTTTACAAAATTGTAATTGACAAATATTATAGTTAGTATAACAAATTTAATGAAATTCGTCGGTTATGGAGAAAATCGGGAAAACTGAAACGTCCTTTCGGTTTACTAATTTTTCTTGAAACTCAGAATGTTAGCAATCTATTTATTTCTTAATTTATTTTGTATAATCAACTAAGATTGCACTTTAGTGGAAAACACTGGTTAAGGTATCAATCACTTTGGGATCCAACGGTAAGTTATCTGTCAAAATTCCTCCATCGGAAGTACCACTTTACAGAATTTTTTTTTTTCTTCACTTTTTTGCCATTTTCTCGAAAATAACTCCAATGATTCATTCATTTTCAATAGCTTCAACAATTCATTTGAGGATACTTTTAGGAGAGCGGTGGGGTTTGGTTTTCCCCTAACCATATATTAATTACTCAAATACAATGTCAGCTATCCCACTAGCTTTATGCTGCCCACTTTTATAGTAAAATGTTTAAAATATTAATGAAGTTTATTATAATTAGATAAGTAAATTTTCTATAGCAGTAATAGCAAATAGATATTTTGATCTAACATAATCTCTATCTTACACAGCTTCCGTATCTACTATAAATTGAACAATATAGCATTTACCTACTATAAATTGAATAATATTAAAAAATGATATTTTTGCTCATCAGCTATTGTTAGTACTTGTATTTTAAGATGGCTCAAGATATTTCTTCTTTTTCCAATGCAGCCAAGTCAACCCAAAAGGTTGGACACCCCTGCTCTAAAGTAACTTCATTGGAATTTGTGCTGTTTAGATTCTTACAGGGGATATTGTATTGCGGTCTAAAAGATTTTTATTATGCTTCCCGGAGCCTTTTCAATGCTCTGCAGGCCTCCTGGCAGTGTTCTTTCATTACAGACAACAAGGAAGATTCTACTTGACCGTTCTTAAATGATGGATGTGGATAGTGAGATTCGGTTTTTAAAAATAACAAAAACCTATATTTTTGCCAACGTTTCGACAAATATATTGTCTTTATCAAGGCATAAAAATAATAAATGTTAAACTTCAAAACATGACACTTTACATTTATTTTTGGAAAATGTAGTAGGTGGAAACACTGCAACACAACAGAGAATAGAAACATACTAAAGTAGAATAGAAATAAGTATAACAGAATAACTATAACCACTAACATACTATAACAGAATAGAAACACAGTATTCTCTGTTGTCTGGTCAACATTCTTGAGGCTGACCGTAGGTAGCACACTCTTATAGATTGATCACGTGCTGATAAGCTCCAGACATAAAGGGAACTATGTTTAGGTGAATTTAGGTTTAGACCATTGTTTGTTAGCGGTCACGCTTCGAGCACATATATCGAACGCAAGAAAAGTCAGAACGGAAAAGGTAATTAAGTGCAATAGGGCCAAACTTAAAGAACCCCAATCTCTAGAAGCATTTAGGTGTAACCTTGATGAATGCATGCAAAGATCAACATACTCCATGGAGAACAGCATTGGTCAAATTTGGGAAGCCTGTAAAAAGGAAATAATATCTGCAGCTGAAGAGATCTTAGGCAAGGAAAAAAACTCGGGGATTTAAGTGGCATGATGAAGATGCAAGAGGGTCACCTTAGAAAAGGATGAAGCGGACCGGAGAATGATTAGCGGAAGAAAGACTGGAAATCTGACACAGAATATCGAGAGATACGAAGAGAGGAGAAGAACATACATAGAAGGAAGAAGAGGGTGTGGGAAAAGAAGAAGATAGAAAATCTGGAAGTGCTAAAAGAACAAAAGGATATTAGAAATTTTTATAAAACTATAAATGAAGGGAGAAAAGCTTATATGCGTCGGATAAGCCAGGTCCGGAATCAGATAAAGCTAGTATTCTAGAAAGATGTTTTTTCCCCGAGTTTTTTCTTCCTTGCCTAAGATCTCTTCAGCTGCAGATATTATCTCCTTTTTACAGGCTTCCCACATTTGGCCAATGCTGTTCTCCATGGAGTATGTTGGCCTTTGCATGCGTTCATCAAGGTTACACCTAAATGCTTCTAGAGATTGGGGTTCTTTAAGTTTGGCCCCATTGTACTTAATTACCTTTTCCGTTCTGACTTTTGATGCGTTCTCGGATAAGCCAGGTCCGGGATCAGATAACGCTAGTATTCTAGAAAGATGGTCGGAATATTACAAGGCTCATTTTAAATTTGACGATAAAGATGACCTGCGTTACGAACCTTATAAAAGTGAAGATATATAGCCTCCAGACGATGAAGACTACTCGATGCCGTCATGCAATAAAGAATAATAAAGCCCCCGAATTGACGGTTTGCAGGCCGAACTTCTGAGGCACGGTGGTCCAGAAAGCGTGAAGAGATTGCATAGCATTATAATGAAGGCGTGGATAGAGGAAGTTATACCAGAAGAATGGCAGGCAGGAATAATATTTCCCATACTTAAGAGGCCATAGACTATCACGTTACTCCCAACACGGTACAAGATCTTCTCTAACGTACTCAATACCAAGCTTCGTCCCTTCGCCAATAGAGCGGTGGGGTAGTTCCAGAGTGGCTCTATGAAGGGCACGTCTTCCATCGACCAGTTGTTTTCTTTGAGACAAGTTCTGGAGAAGATAACAGAATTTAATTCTATTATCCATCTACTTTTTGTAGACTTTAAGGCAGCCCATGACAGTTATGCTGAGATAAGCTATACAAAGCAATGGAAAGGTTTGGTATCCCGCCGAAATTATAAGACTGGTCAGGGTGACTATGTGTGATCAAGGTCTGAGACAAGGGGACACGCTAGCCTGTACTCTGTTTAACCTAGCCATGGAAAATGTGGTTAGAGATGTCCGAATACAAACAACAGGCACAATATATACAAAAAGCGTGCAAATCTTGGCCTACGCTGATGATATATGTATTATTGGAAGATCCTTGGCGGCTCAGACGCATTCACCTCACTAGACACAGCAGCAATGAAGATGGGACTTGAGTTCAACTAAGAAAAGACTAAAATACATGACTACCGATGACCATGAGACCGGCCCAACTATTCAAGTCGGTAGCTACAACTTTAAAAAAGTAAAAGCGTTTAAATATTTAGGATCAGTGGTAACGGCAGATAATGACATTCACTAGGAGATAACGCAGAGGCTGATAGCGGCTAATAAGTGCTACTATGAACTTCTGAAATAAATGAAGAGCCGTTTGCTCCCGCGATCTATAAAGCTGCTTCTCTACAAAGTTCTCATACGACCTGTCCTGACATATGGGTCAGAAATATGGTCAATGACTAAAGCCATGGAGAAAAAACTGTTAGTTTTCAAGAGAAAAGTACACCGGAAGTTATATGGACCTGTCAAAGAGAACAATGAGTGGAGAATAAGGCATAATCATGACCTTCAATTCTACTCTGTGAATCGCTAATTTTTTTATAGCAAAATCTTTCTACGAAAAATCTAGTTTAAGAGGTTTTTTTTTACTAATTTTTCCTTTGAAGGTATTTTTTTGTTTTTTTTTTTTTTTTTTTTAAGCCATAGGCCAGCTTAACTATATATTTATTTATTCAGTCTAATAAACTGTATAATGATTTTTCTTGATTTTAATAACATAAACATTATTGCATTAGAACTTATACTTTCCTATTGATGGAATTCAAGAATTTACAGATGGCGCTACATAATTCCACAGTGAGTGACTGGAGAATGGTTCTGTAATTGAAAGGATTGATAATTAATTCCGATACTTTTGAGAACAACACATCTCTTTCATTTGCATATGCAGGACAAATCATAATAATATGTTCCAATGTATCAGTTTCACCGCAGTTCGCGCATGAAGAAGTGATTGAGATTCCAATCCTGTGACAGTAGGAATTACAGAGACCATGATTAGCTCTCATTCGACATAATGTTTTTATCTCCTTCTTCCCCATGTAATGTCGGAAATGCCAAGGTCTATTGCTAACTACAGGATTGATAGATTTATAGAATAATCCCTTATCCGACTTTCTAAAATCGCTTTGCCAATTCTGCCATGCTCTTCTTTTCACTAAGGGCAGCAAATCGCTTTTGGGTACTTTGATGTCACACCTCTCTCCCTCAGTAATTGCTCGTTTTGCCAACGAGTCCGCACGTGCATTTCCCGAAATATTCGCATGCGCCTTGACCCATACAAAGTTGACTGTGCTGCCAGTAGCCTCAAGCTGAAAGATGCAAGTTAGGATTTGACAGATAAGATAGTCAAAGTTAAAATTCCTACTGCATTCACTCAATTTAAGTAGAGCACTTTTGCTATCGGATAAAATTACGAAATTATCCGTATTTTCCAATTTCAAAGCGTACTTTAGAGCTGCGTAAAGTGCATACATTTCCGCGGAAAATATCGTATACACATCTGGCAGTCCAATCATTTCAGCGTGGTCGCTTTTATAATCATACACCGCACAACCAACCCCATTATCCATCTTTGAACCATCGGTGTACAACAGGTGACCGGAATTAGGTAACTTCTGATTTATAAATTCTAAAATATATTGATCGGAAAACTGAAGGTCTAGTGGTTCGCCGAAAAAATGGCAATGCAATTTCTGATTTAAAATCTGATAGTTTATTGCAAGCGGCGGCAATGTAATAGTTTTTTGTAGAGACCCGAAGAAGGGAGCATTTTCAATAAAACTTAATGTTATGAGAGGAGATTTCTTCCTTTGCCAATATGGAGATGTCAAAACAAGCGTATTTAAATTATTGATATTTCTAATTAAAATCTCATCAGTTGCAGCAAATTTTAATACAAGTCTGTCCGATAGCATAAGGTATTTTATAAATTATTAAATTATATTACAAAAAATTTTTATAAAAAATCAAATTGCAAAAAAATCAAGTTATTTCTAACATACTATTTATCTTTTTATATAATTAATGTATGATATAAAGACAAAATTCAGCATTTTCATTCCGTTGTTAAAAGAGAAAGGAAAAGAGGATTAGGCAGAAATGATCCAATGAAACTCCGCCATGTTGTATTTGGCTATTTTTTTTTTTTTTTTTAATTTAATTTAATACGCATCAACATCTATGGTCATTGGCGCCCGGAACCTTCTCAGTGCACTGAGCCGGCCTCCGGACAGTATTCTCTCGTTACAGACAATACTGCCCGCACTACCGGACAGTGACCTATAGAGGCTTCTAGGAAGAAAAAATCTAAGGGCAGCACAGCTGGACTCGAACCCGGGTCCTCCGCGTGGGAGTCCACGCTAACCACTTAGCTATTCCCTTCCCTTCTTGGCTGGTTGTACTAGTGGAACAAAATGAAATAGATGTAAAACTCTCGTAAAAATTTCTCAATGGAATTCAAAATATTTAGTTAAAAAAACTTTTCTTTGACCTGCAGTTTGTAGCAGCTATTCATGATATTGTCCTTCATTTTTTGTAATATTATGTGACGTAGTCCACATATTGAAAGATTAGTTCGAAAAACTAGAGACTATGTAAATAAAGTAACTGTGTAAATTGAAGTAAGAGAAATTCTTGTGAATGTTTCACAACAGATTGTGTTTTACTTTCTCTTACTCGTAGTAAGAGGATGTATTCTAATCGTGTCAAATTTTCGATATCGAGTTTTCACTTACTATCTGTTTTGAGGTCCCCTGAGTCCAAAAAAGTGGTTTTTAGAAAATGTTCTATATGTATATGTGTGTGAACAGCACAGCTCAAAAACGAAAAATCGTAGAAAGTTCAAACTTGATAGTGCATTTGGGTATATCACCATGGGATCTGACAGTACGTTATCTGTCAAAATTCCTCAACCGGAAGTACCTCATTACTGAATTTTTTTTTTTTTTACTTTTCTGATTTTTTCTCAATAATGCCTTCAACGATTTTCTTGAAACTTGGCATATAAGTACACATACAAGCAGGTTAGGTTTACCACTAAAATGCTATTTTCATAAATTTAATATAACAATTATATACACAAAGATCTCTTTTATTTAAAAAATTTCTCTGGAAAAATTCATTTAAGGGCACTTTTGGGGAAGGGATGGGGTTATGTTTTACTCTAAAAGTGCTATCATAGTTAATTATATAATTCTATCATCCAAACAAAATTAATTAACAAATAAATAGAAGGATGAAATTCCGAGTTTCAAGAAATTTAGTAAACAAGAAGTTCGCTTTTACTGTACATATTTTTTTCAGTATTCGACGAACTCCAAGGAATTTCAACAAATTTGGTACACAAACTCTAAAAATTTGTCAATTACAATTTTGAAAACTGGAGAAAGAGAAAGTTGTGTGAGTGCTTCACATCAGATTTTCTTTTTTTTTACTTTATTTTGTACTACATTATATTATTATTCTACAATATGTACTTACTTCATTAACTACATATAAATAGGTTAACTAGTTTTTTTTTTTGAATGATTTTGATTTTTTTTTTCTTCTTCTAATTAAGTTGCCTGATTCTCCTTCCTTAGTGGTGAAGCTTTTGTTTTATTTACCCTTTTTTACCTTATCTATTCTGTTCTCTGAATTTATCTATTCCCTCTTTTCCTTTTCACTTTCTAGTTTCTTTTCCCCTTTCTGTCCAAGTTTAATTTCGTCTCTTTAGGGGTTTCTTTAGTTTCCACTCTTCCTCAGAAACTAACGTGGCGCCCAACATCATTCTTGTTAATTACATATCCTTGTTCTTTCTCGTTATAAACTCACTTCTACTCCAATAAGCTGGTGGCCTTTGCTGTCACGCCGTTGTAAGTGTGGTAACTGTACACACTTACCGTATACCCGTAAAAAACAAATCCAAAATTTATCAACAAACCAACAAGTGTTGAATCTTAACAGAAACATTGCGTTGAAATGAGCTCTCTTTATCACGAACTTATGATAAATTTACTCTGATGATGGTTGAAAATCCGAAAACCGGTTCAGGAATAATAAGAAATACGCATGGTATGACGGATATGATACCAGATGTTATCCAGCATTGCGGATCCATTCACATATTCACCCAAAATTTAGTTTTATAGAACTTTTTGGAATTACACTAAAATTAAAAAAAAAAAAAAAAATCCAAGATGTAGATATAGTTTATTAAACTTAAAGTAAATAAACTATTTTTTCTGCACAGATCTATTATGAATCATATCCGTAGAAATAATATGTTTAAAAAATTATTCAAATTGTGTAAGTTAAAAAAAAAACTGGATTTGGGGGGGGGTAACCTGTCACAAAAAAATAAAAAATTAATATAATAAAATAATGGGGCTTCTACCCGGAATATATAATAAAAATACTTTTAACCATCACAGCTTCATCACTTGATATCTGTTAATGAGTCAATTGTTTTAACAGAAATATTATCATCAATGATCTAAACAAATTCTAAAATATTTACATTACAAAGAATAAAAATATAAATAAATATTATATACAATAGTTTCACAACCAAACTAGCTAGTGAATCGATGATTGAATAAAATAATGTTATTCTAATTTATGAAATTCATAGTAACATTTTTTTTTTTCACTAAATAGTAAAAGATTCTTAAATAATAAATTATTTCAAATAATGACAGACGTTGCATTTTTACAAATAATTCATGATTTGTAATTTTCAATAGTTAAGAATATGAATTACTAGGAGTTGATATTTCATTTTTTTAGAGCTACATTTCATTATCCTTTACTAAATTAATTTGCCATTATTATATTACTACCATATCTATTGAAAACAAAAGTAGAATACAAAACAATATAGGTTACATAATTTTTAGAGAATGAAATGTGGCATTTTTTTTTTTACACTTTTCGTATTGTTTATTTAATTGAAATAAAATTTTTATATCAAAATTATTGATATAATTTCAATTACACTGATACAAAGTTGTTTAAAAGCTAATAAAAATATACCAACGTTCATTTCTTTATTTCAGCAAAAAATAGGGCACTCAAAAATAAAAACACCTTCAAAATTTAAATTTCAATATCGAAGTCAAGAACTTGTACTGGGAAAACAAGGATTAATTTTAGGGGGGTTTCATTTTTTTTTTTAAATTTTACTTTGGTTATAAGTTTATGTATAAAAAGGTATTGAAAAAATAATAAGATAAAAATAATTAACCAATTATCTAAATGATTGTTTGTTTTATTTTTCTAAATTTAAGAACTTGTTTCTTTTTCTTGTATCGAATGATATTTGCTCATTTTCAGAATGTTTCACGAATATTGCACAATCAGCATATAGCTGATCTGATAACTTGGTAATACTACATGCTTGATTAATACCCCACTTGATTAATAAAATTCGAAGATTATATATAGAAACCGCAAGCACTCCGGGTAGAGAACATCAAGATTTTGTTTAAGACAAAGTTTTTAAATATTTGGGAGCGGTTGCCACGCTTGGACATTACTATTATCCTAAAGTGCTCTGCAAACTAGACATGCGAAATTATTAGTAATAATAATTAATTTATAGTAGTTATTAAGTCTACAGTTACATACAGAGATCTATAACAGTTATAATGCAAAGAGACATGTCTAATATCGTAGGAAATATGAACGAGTTTTGAAACTAAGGTAGTAGAAGATTCTCGAAATCTTCATGTAAAAAGGACCTAGAGCTTTCTAGAATTTATAGAGGGATATAGGTGAAAATTTCTTGAACCTCGGCTATTTAAAGAACAATAGAAGAATACAAAAAAAAAAATTTACAATAGGTTTACATTAATTAACCTTTAAAATACTTTAAACAAATGACGGGAGATTAGGTACACATGTGTTTATATTAAATAAGTTAAAATAGCAAGGCCTCCATACCTTATATTACTATAAGATATTTGACCATGAATCGCTTAAAACATTCTCATTTCGAGGATCAAGATACATCGATACGACTTCTAAGAATGCCTATGCACTCCTAGAGATCACCACATCGGGGGTAGCTTGAAAACATCAAGCGGAGCATGGGTGAGCATAGATTGTGCTCCAGGACCGTCGATACTGAAGGAAGCTATTGGCATGATTACTCGATGTGGAAAGGGATAGGGACTTTGTTTTAAAAAATATAATTAATACTGATGAGACAGGATAATTCGACCCTAAAGGATTAAAACAAAAAGAAACCAGATTATTGGTGTAATTCATATTGTAATGGTTATTAAAATTGATAATTTCAAAAACTGTACAAATATTGCCAGAATTGTAAATGGTGAATTAAAAAAGAAAAATGTCTTTAGCAAAAAAATGTTTAAAGAGAAAGAAAAAGTATTAAGCCAATTTACAAACCGTCCTCTCATTATTTTATGCTCAAGTTTTTAAACATAAAAAAAAATTATGCTTAAATAAATGATGATAAAAAATCCTAAGATTTCTTTTTTGTGATATAGAAAAAAAGATTGAAAACTTTCATAAAAAATTGAGCTAGACTCATGTCTGTCAATACTGCTTTTAAACGCAGTATAAAACTCCTAAGATTTCTTTTTTGTGATATAGAAAAAAAGATTGAGAACTTTCTTAAAAAATTGAGCTAGACTCATGTCTGTCAATACTGCTTTTAAACGCGACTTATTCCTAATTATCAGAATAAACAATCACAAAAAACAAAGCAATAAGGATATTTTCATAATTTTTTTTTTATGTATTACAGTCAATATGTTACATAATTATGTATACTTACATAATTATGTAAATAATATGTTATATAATTACAGTTGACAATAAAGTTTTAGCAATACTTCAATTTCTCTTTCAAAATTAAAAAAAACAAACTCATTAGAATTGTTTTTTTTTTTGTCGGAATCTGGGATGAAAGAGCTTTCTTCTAATATTACTAATTTCAATATTATATTCTTCTAATATTATGTATTTATACTAATATCATTTTGAAATTCCTATTGATGTAAAAGTGCATAAATTAAGGCGTGCATTATTAGACGCTTTTAAAAAATTTCATTTAACTACGAATAAAAATTTTTGCTAGCAAAGTTTCAAACAATACTAATGCCATTTTAGGCAAATCGAGTGTTTATCGGTACAAGGACGATAATTGATAACAATAAAAATAAATGCTTGGAAGGAAGACAATAATAATTATCAATTATAAACTTTTCTGCCTCTCTCTTGTAATTTAGGAAATCACAGATTATTTTCCTTCAACCCAACCCGCCAACTAAAACTGACAGCATTTATCTGCTTGTCATTCATTAAATAAGAAAAATATCATTATTTACAAATAATGATTTCCTGACGATTATTTGAGAATTAAGAAGTGGCTCAAGCAAATAGTAGGAGAAATTTTAGCAAATCAATTAGGAGATGTTGTTTTGGGTGAACTGTTGTAGTTGTCGGTGGAGGATGTGGAACTAACACTGGATATTCTACTGATGTATTCAAAGAACAATCTCTATACTTGTCATCACAATCGATTAAAACCAAACTTTTGTCAAAACAAATACGTACTTCAAGCAGGTATGATGATCTAGATACCTATAAACAGATAACTTATTAAAGTAAATTACATTGGAACAAGTAATTGGTATAAATAAATTTTATGAATTGAAATATTTAACAAACCGGATCATTGAAACAGGCAAGATGTGGATTCTTGCCTGTATATTTTTTCACAGCAGACCATATAGTAGATATATTATAAGATTTGCCAGGTATAATATTAGATGCTTCCAGCATAGTGGACACATTATATTCACTATTCCAATCTAAAGCTTCTAAAAAGTATGTTAACTCCGTAGATAGTTCTGGTATCTGGGCTGCACAAGTACCTAAACGTTAAAATGAAAGCATAAAAATAGTTTAAAACCTTCAAAACTTTAGTTCACAATTATTATACTTAATGTACAAACAAAATAAAACCTTTTTCTATGGAAATCAATTATATCAATACATACAAAATGTAAACTAACCATATTTTTCCCATTCACGCTTCCATAACATACTACGGTTTTCATGTTTTTCAATTACAGACCATTGTTTTTCAAGTTGATCCTGTATACTATAAATTGCGTCAGGATTAAACGGTTTAGATTTCTCGCAAAAGACCGGGCCACCGGTACCTAATTTGGTTGGCCTAAAAAAAAACAAAAATAATTGACTTCCAGAAGACGACCGAATTCGGTCGAAGATGCAGATGAAGAAGACTTGTAAACTGTAAGAGAATTATGAATTCACAGGTACAAGTAAATGGACAACAAAAAATGTTTTTTTTTTGTATGTTCAGTAACAATTTCAAAATCTGATCGTATATTTTACGATATATTGTTTTTTATTTAAAAAAAAGAAAAGAAAAAAGACTTGAACTTGCAAAAAAAGATAGTACGATGGCATGGACACCATAAAAGTACGCATCTGCTAGAAATGGATCGAATATTTCGTTCGAGAGAATTTCACTTCTAAAGCGAAACTCCATTCGACTAAGATCATGGGGTTATTATGTTCATAATCTTATTACTGCCGAACAGAACTTCGGATGTGTATTGTGTCAAGTTTGATAAACTGAATTCGTTAGTTTATAAAAAGCGTCCTAAATTAATAAACGACAACGGTGTGCGTTCCGTTTCGACAATGTTAAACCGCAAACATCTTTGCAGGGCAGCAAAAATTACTGTCTATGCTGGAATTTTTTACCACATCCTCCATACACACTAAATACACCTGAGGATGTCCACTTGTGTTGTTCTCTTGAAAATTCTTTGAATGGACAGCACTTCGATAACAAGCCATCCACTTCGTTTTAGCAATTTTTTTTTTTTTTTTTTTTTTTTACAGGTGAATTCAGCAAATTCTTTGTGCATGGAATAATGAAACTACCCAAAATATGGCATAAGGCTGTAGAACAAAATGGATTAAATATATACTTAAATATATATGTTTTATATGGATTATTATATGTTTTAAATGAAATCTACCTTTATTTGTCCGCAAAACATATATTCCGGCGAAAATACAATGTTTAAAACAGCTAAGAATTTTTTTTCCTACGCTATGATTTCGGCTATTCATTCATTCAACTGGTCGCGCGGCACAGTATACAATTTAAGACTGCGCTGACGACTGATGTTGTTCGTTTAGTTTGATATCCAGGGAGGACGTGAGAACAATCCCAGACAGAATAACTAAATCCCCTGTTGTTCTGGTTGGTTCCGCAGAGCTGGAAAGCATCCGAGATATTTTCTGTGATAGCCTGCTTCTTTTTGTGGTAATCGACCGGTTTCGGGCGTTCGCCTATCTTTAGGATTTTTTTTTTCTCAAAAACAGTGTGATAACATAGACTTAGGCAGAACCAATTTAGTTGATACACTCCGTGTATCAGTTTAGTGTATCAACTAAAGTTGTCCTGTGCAAGTCTATGTTATCATACTGTTTGATGACAAAAACATCCTGATGATGGGCGAACATCCTGAAACCGGTCGATGACCACAAAAAGAACCAGGCTAATACAGAAAATAACTCTGAAACTTTATCCCCAATACTTTCTCATATAAGTAGAACAATATAAAAGTCTTGTGATGTGTCACAACATACAATAGATATTTTTACTGTAAATTTCTGCCATTTTATGATAGTTTCGAAAGTGGCAAACGATAAAAATATTTATTAGTGCTTACACTAATAAAACATAATTTTATTTTCTCTTACTCTTTGTAAAAGGAAGTATTGCGACCCTGTTCAATTTTAGAAATTGAATTTTCAATTGAAACACATGTTTTGAAACCTTCTGTGTATAAAATAAGAGAAAGTAAGAAATGTTTTTTTGCGAATAGTCTGTGTGTTATGTGAACAAAACATCTCAAAAAAAAAAAAAATCGCAGTAATATTTAAACTTGATATTACATCAGGTATCATCACCGGATCTGACAATAAAAATTTTGTCAAAAATCAATTATTTGGAAGTGTGACTGTACTAAATGTTTTTTTTTTCTGTTTTTCTATTTTTGATTGAGATTTAAACAACAAAAAATCTTTTCTTTGGAGCCTCTACAGCTCACTGTCTGGAAGCCGGCAGTGCATTGAGAAGGCTCCGGGCGCTAATGACAATAATAGATGTTGACCGCCTTAAAATGGAAAAAAAAAATTATAAGCAATTTAACGAATATAGTACAATTTTATATTACAAGAATATTAATGAAATCTTCTTAAATACTTAAAATACAAATAAAAAAGTTCAGTTAAAAGACTAACCATATCCCATGTATAGTCCAGGAGGATACATTTGCTCCAGGATTGCAGGTACTGGTTTTGTGCTTAGCTTCCCACGAAAGACATACGCTAACTGGCCAATTCTGAGTAAAAAGTAGCACATCAAATTCATTACTTGGCCTGGAACTATTGAATCTGTAAAAGCTAAGAAAAGAGATGTTTTAATACACAAAATATATAAGCAAAAACATTAGTGCAAAAAATACGTAATAATTGGACAAAATAACAACTGATCAACTTGCTAAGTTACCTGTCAGGCACACCAAGTTTCCAAATACTACAAATGATTATACCAATAACTAATACAATACGATTAAGGAGTGAATCTTCATGTGCCATGGATTAATGAAATATTGGAACACCTAAACAGAAAAGAAAAAAATATGTATATACTTTTTGGGAAAAATAACTGTATATACCAAACTTATCGACGGTATAACATCAAAAATTAATAACCATCCTTTGAAATGAAATTATTCAACTCCAAGTCAAAATATTGTGAATTTTTATTAATATACAATATGTGATTTACAATTTGCTTTAGCAGGATCGGTTGGTATAATTCTCTATACTTTCCGATATGATTTTAAAAACGCATTTCTGAATAAGAAAACTAACTGACAACTGTTAAAAAGATGTCGACAAATATCAAATCATTGAAACCAATGACATGAGGTAAATACAAAGAAGCAATTACTAAATAAATAACAACATACCATATGCTCATTATTTATTTATTACCATGAATAAAAATAAAACGTAATAATCTATCATTAAAAGCTGTAATAGTAAAATTCCATAATATAATACGCATTAAAGAATAGAGAAAAAAATCACCATCAAGTAAATAACAGCTGGCGTTTTGAGGGTACAGATCTGATATTTTAACTGAACATATGGATGGCCTATTCAAATGTCCTTTATTCCAGTGCCTTCAAGCTGTTTTTAGCGCGCATGACTGTAAAGGACCCGGTAAACGATCAAATTTTTTGTCAAACACGTAAGTTTGAGCGTGTGCGGCTTTGTTTAATGTGTTTGTCAAACAAAAAAATTGTTTGACGTGTTTGATACAAGGGACCCGGTAAACGATCAAACTTTTTGTCAAATATGTTGCTCAAATGACACATGTTTGACAAACAACAGCCGCACATGTTCAATCAAGTTTTGTAAAACTTCTGTTCAGTTGCTTGACTTTTTTCACCTGTGCACATCGTGTGGTCATTTATTTCAGATTTTCTTTTTATTTAAATGTCTTCCAATAAAGACAAAGCGTTTCTTGCGTTGATTCTGGCACTTTGTATTAAGGAAAAAAAGTCAAGACGTTGGTCAAAAGAATGGTATAAACTGAGACACAAATATATTCATGAGAATTTGCTGAAAGAAATATTAGTTAACAGAACCAGGGGACTACGCCAACTTTCTCCGAATAGATTGCGAAACCTTCAGTACTTCGTCTGAGAATCGAAAAGAAGGATACTGTTTATACCATTCTTTTGACCAACGTCTTGACATTTTTTCCTTAATACAAAGTGGCAGAGTCAACGCAAAAAACGCTTTGTCTTTATTGGAAGACATTTAATAAAAAAAAAAAAAATCTTAAGTAAATGACCACACGATGTGCACAGGTGAAAAAAGTCGAGCAACTGAGCAGAAGTTTGACAAAACTAGAGTTTCAGAGACATTTTCCGTGATAGCCTGCTTTATTTTGTGGTCATCGACCGGTTTCGGGCGTTCGCCCATCTTCAGGATGCGGTTTTTAGACAGTGTGACAACACAGACTTGCCCAGAGCAAAGTTAGTTTCACACTAACTGAGACGTATTTTTAAAAAACTAAACTCTTAAACTAGGTCAAGGGATGTGGCCAGATGGGTGGGAAAACACGTGTTTGGGTTGTTAAAGGGCAAATTTTTCTTACAGTGGACACAACACGTGGGGGTCTAATCTTTAAACTCTGTTGTTGGAGGGAGATTTACTTTACAATTAACTAACCAAAATAGAAATACAAAATACAAAACAAAAATAAAAATAGAATAGAAAAACAAAATAGAATATAAAAATACACAAAATAAATTTAAATAAAATTAAATAACGATTAAACTAACATTTAAAATTCATTCATTCATTTAAAATTGAACGATTTTTTATAATTAAGTTTTTCACATCCTCGCAAGCATGTATACCTAAATATGGTTTTTTATATAATTAAGTTGTTTATTATGCATCCCACAAACCATATCACATCATCACTCACATACATCATCCAAATACGCACTTTTTTTTTTTTTAAATATACCTAAATTTATATATATTATTTGAATTTATATATACCTATTTGATTTCAAACTAAACCTAAAACTAAAATCTGTTTAAGAACTATTTGTTGCGTGTATTTAAGTCTGTTTGCACTGGTAATTGTGTTTCTGTTGCTATTGTGGGAAGAGTGTTTTGAATAATGGTTCACTGGCAAATTTTGTCTGTTCATTTATTAAGTTTTGTGTCTTGCGTTTATATATTTCGAGTTGTTCTACTATGTCAAGTCGTCGTCCTTTGTGGCCAGAGTGTATTAGCTTCATCGTGGTCGTTATGTCATCGGGTTTGTGTTTGTTAGTGTTTAGGTGATTGGCGTAATTTGAGTCAACTTTGTTGTATTTGTATGATCTGATGTGTTCGGTGCCGATGTATCCATGTGCTCCATCCTTACTGACCTATTTAAAACAAGGATTTGATTTGAAATTGAAACTAGATATATATATATATAGGAAAAAAAAAGTGCGTATTTGGATGATGTATGTGAGTGATGATGTGATATGGTTTGTGGGATGCATAATAAAAAACTTAATTATAAAAAACCATATTTAGGTATACATGCTTGCGAGGATGTGAAAAACTTAATTATAAAAAATCGTTCAATTTTAAATGAATGAATGAATTCTTAATGTTAGTTTAATCGTTATTTAATTTTATTTAAATTTATTTTGTGTATTTTTATATTCTATTTTGTTTTTCTATTCTATTTTCATTTTTGTTTTGTATTTTGTATTTCTAATTTGGTTAGTTAATTGTAAAGTAAATCTCCCTCCAACAACAGAGTTTAAAGATTAGACCCCCACATGTTGTGTCCACTGTAAGAAAAACTTGCCCTTTAACAACCCAAACACGTGTTTTCCCACCCATCTGGCCACATCCCTTGACCTAGCTTAAGAGTTAGTTTTTTTAAAATACGTCTCAGTTAGTGTGAAACTAACTTTGCTCTGTGCGAGTCTGTGTTGTCACACTGTCTAAAAAACGCATCCTGAAGATGGGCGAACGCCCGAAACCGGTCGATGACCACAAAATGAAGCAGGCTACCACGGAAAATGTCTCTGATGCTTTCCAGCACTGCGGAACCAACCACCACAACAAAACTAGAGTTGTTACTGTTAGGTATAAGTTCTAAATATAAGATTACAATATATTTCATTATATTCCTATTTGGCTTTAAAGTTTAGATTTTGTAATTGTCAGTAAATAGTTCATAATAACTATTCAGTTTTTACGTTCAAATGTTGTATTGAAAATTAATCCTCACCTAACCTAGCTATTTGGAATAATATAATAAATTTAATTGATTTCCTAATTATGGCAATTTATAATTTATTTCATTACAATTTTTTAGGTTTATAAAACATGGAAATTTTTGTAAAAACCCTAACGGCTAAAACAATTACCCTTGAGTTTGAACCTTCAGATACAATCGAAAATGTAAAAGCAAAGATCCAAGATAAAGAGGGAATTCCAGTGAAAGCAAAGATTGATTTTTGCTGGTAAGCGGGTAGAAGATGGGCGAACTCTCTCCGATTACAATATACAGAAAGGTTCAATTCTACACTGTGATTAGCTAATTATTTCTATGAAAAATCTAGTCTAGACATATTTAATAATTTTTCCTCCATAGGTATTTTACTTAATTAGGTAAAAATTTTAATAAAAAAATGCAAAAAGTCAAGTTATTTCTAACACACTATTTACTTTTTTATATAATTAATGTGAGCTATAAAGACAAAATTCAGCATTTCCATCCAAATGTTGAAAGAAAAAGCAAAAGAGGGTTAGGCAGAAATGATCCAATCAAAGTCCATTTTGTATTTGGTTCGTTGTACTAGTGGGACAAATTGAAATTGATGTAAAACACTCATAAAATTTCTGAAAGGAATTCATAATATTTAGTTAAAAAAACTTTTCTTAGATCTGGAGTTTTTATCTATTCATTATATTGTCCTTTTTTTAATGCATGTAATCCAGCCCCACATATTGAATGATTAGTTCGAAAAACTAGAGACTTAACTAGGTAAACTGGAGTAAGAGAAAGTCTAGTGAGTGTTTCTCTTCAATTTTTTTTTTTATTTCTCTTACTCGAGTAAGCGGAAGTATTGCAATCGTGTCAAATTTGCGATATCGAATTTTCACCAGAAATATCTGCTTTGAAGTCCCATGAGTCCAAAAAGTGGTTAGAAATTTTTTTGTATGTATGTGTGTATATGGTATTTATGTGAACAGCATGGCTCAAAAACAAAAAATTCGTAGAAAGTTCAAACTTGATATTCCGTTTAGGTATAATCATGAGATCCGACAGTAGGTTATTTGTCAAAATTCCTCACCCGGAAGTACTACTTTATTGATGTTTTTTTTATTTTATTGATATTTTCGCAAAAATGGCTCCAACGATTTTCTTGAAACTTAGCATGTAACTACACATTCCAAGAGCTACAACTTTTATTTGAAACATTTCTCCGGAAAAATTCATTTAAGGGCATTTTTGGGGGAAGGGTGGGTTTATGGTTTCCTCAAAGTGCTAGTTCAGTTTATTACATATTTCTATCATCTAAATAATATTAATTAGAATTACATATGGTGTTGAAATTCTGAATTTGAAAAAAATCGGTTGACGGAAATGCATTTTTACTAGCAAGTATTTTTCAGTTTTCTGCTATTTTCTCTAAAAAAGACTCCATTTTCTTACTTGGTATGTGAACTAAATATATAAAGAGCTTCAACTTTCTTTTATTTGTAACATTTCTTCTGGTAAAGTCATTTGAGGGTTTTTTTTTTTTTTTTGGAAAGAGACAAATCTACCATTCAAACTAAATTCATTAGAAAAAAATGAATATATTGCCAAAATTCCGAGTTTCAAGAAAATTAGTAAACCGGGTGTGGGTTTTTACTGAACAGTTTTTTCAATTTTTGTGATTTTCTCCATAAAAACACCGACGAATTTCATTAAATTTGGTATACTAACTATAAAATTTTGAAAACTGGAGTAAGAGAAAGTTGTGTGAGTTCATAAAACTGTAGTATTTTCACTTTGTTTTCTACAAATTCAAAAAAAATAATTCGTTTATTTTTTTATAATTTTTGTTGCCTCTCTCAAGGTTAAAATTCAGGAAGTGGCTGAATTTACCATCTTTTTTTGGTTTCAGCAGAAATAATAATTATTTTCTGTTTAGTGTATAATAACATTTTCTTTTCAAGAATTTCAATTTTCTTCGGTTTATTTTTTGAAATAATTTACTTATAATATGTTTCTATATAGTTTATGATAAAATTTTCATTGTTATATTTTATTAAATAATTTTTTATGTACATAGGGCAGATTTTTTGTTTTCCCTTACGCCATGACTAGGGCTATTCGCCATTCTGCGTCGGGCCGCCCAGTATAATAGAACTAGGCTGCGCTGGCGATTGATGCTGTTCATTAATTGTATACTGTTTTGTTATTATTTGTCCGCAAAACATATATTCCGGCGAAAATTCAATATTAAAAACTTGATAAGAATTTTTTTTTTTCCTACGCTATGACTTCGGCTATTCATTCATCCTGCATCGCGGGCTCAATCTACAATTTCAAAAAAAAAAACAAATCCAAAATTTATCAACAAACCAACAGGTAACAGAATCGTAACAGAAACATTGCGTTGAAATGAGCTCTCTTTATCACGAACTTATGATAAATTTACTCTGATGATGGTTGAAAATCTGAAAACCGGTCAGGAATAATAAGAAAAACGCATGGTATGACGGATATGATACCATGATGTTATGGAGCATTGCGGATCCATCCACATATTCACCAAAAATTTATTTTTATAAGACTTTATGGAATTACACTAAAATTAAAAAAAAAAAATAAATCCAAGATGTAGATATAGTTTATTAAATTTAAAAGTAAATGAATTATTTATTCTGTACAGACCCATATGCGTTGAAATAATATCTTTAAAAAATTATTCAAATTGTGAAATTTAAAAAAAATAATTGAATTTTTTTTGTTAACCTGAAAAAAAAAAAATTTAATTCAATAAATAATGGGGCTTCTAGCCGGAATATATGATAAAAATACTTTCTTGATCATCACAGCTTCATCACTTGATATCTTTTAATGAGTTAATATTGTTTGAAAAGAAATATTATCATCAATGATCTTAACAATTTCTAACATATTTACATTACAGAGAATAAAAATATAAATAAATACTACATACATCCATACATAGTTTCACAACCAAACTAGCTAGTGAATGGATGATTGAATAAAATAATGTTATTCTAATTTATGAAATTCATAGTAAGATTTTTTTTTTTCTTCACTAAATAGTAAAAGATTCTTAAATAATAAATTTTTTCAAATAATGATAGCATTTTTAAAATAATTCGTGCTTTGTAATTTCCAATACTTTAGAATATGAAGTAACAGGAGATGATATTTCAATTTTTTAGAGCTACATTTCATTATCCTTTACTAAATTAATTTGCCATTATTATATTACTATGATATCTATTGAAAACAAAAGTAGAATACAAAATAAACATCAAAACAATATATGCTGCATAATTTTTAGAAAAAGAAATGTGGCATTTTTTTCACAAGTTTCATATTGTTTACTTAATTGAAATAAAATTTTAATTTATAATGTTGTAAATTGGATGTTGAGGTTCGGTCATAAAAAAGAACTCTTTTTAAATTTCTACCGACGTTTCGGCAAATTTACTGTCTTCTTCAAGGTAAAAATTTTCAGTTGGAATTAATTACAAACTCCAGTTTATCTGTGGCATACCATCACCAAATTTAAAAAGAGTTCTTTTGTATGACCTAACCTCAACATCCAATTTACAATATTGAATACAGCGGTCGTAACAAACACCAATACTTTAATTTAAGTGAAAAATAGATATTAAGTGAAAAATATTTTAGTTTTCAAAATTAACACTGATACAAAGTTGTTTAAAAGCTAGTAAAAATACAACAAAGTTCATTTCTTTATTTCAGCAAAGAATAGGGCACTCAAAAATAAAAACATGGCTCTACCTTCAAAATTTAAATTATGTAAAAAACTTGTACTGGGAAAACATGGATTAATTTTAGGGGGTTTCATTTTTTTTTTTTTTTTTTTTTATAATTTTACTTCGGTTATAAGTTTATGGATAAAAAGGAATTGAAAAATAATAAGATAGAAATAATTAACCAGTTATCTAAAGGGATTCTTTTTTTATATATAAAGAACTTGTTTCTTTTCCAGGTATCGAGAGATATTTGCTCATTTTCAGAATGTTTCACGAATATTCCACAAATCAGCATATAGCTGATCTGATAACTTGGTGATACTCCATGCTTGATTAATACCCTACTAGCTTTTCTCTTTTAAAAAGCGACGATAAAAAAAATCGAAGATTATATATAGAAACCGCAACCACTCCGAATGAGAGAACATCAAGATTTTGTTTAAGACAAAGTTTTTAAATATTTGGAAGCGGTTGCCACGCTTGGACATTACTATTATCCTAAAGTGCTTCGTTATAAACTGCTCTGCAAACTAGACATGTGAGATTATTAGCATACAGTAGTTATTTCGCCTACAGTTACATACAGAGATCTACAGCAGTTATACTTTATGCGTGAGTGATAACTTAGGGAATATGAACACTATGGTAGCCAGGAGATTCTCGAGATCTTCATGTAAAATGGACCTAGAGCTTCCTAGAATTTAAAGAGGGGTATAGGTGAAAATTTCTTGAATCTTGGCTATTAAAAGAACAGTAGAAGAATACAAAAAAACACAATTACAATAGGTTTTCATTAACCTTTAAAATACTTCAAACAAATGATGACGGGAGATTAGGTACACATGTGTTTATGTTCAACAAGTTAAAAAAGCAAGCTTCCACACCATATATTACTATAAGTTTATTTGACAATGAATCGTTTAAAGCATTCTCATTACGAGGATCAAGATATATTGATCCGAACTTCTAAGAATACCTATGCACACCTAGAGGTCACATCATCAAGGTAGCTTGAAAACATCAAGCGGAGCATGGGTGTACACAGATTCCGCTCCAGGGCTATCGAAACTGGACGAAACTATCGGCATGATTACTCGATGTGGAATGGAATAGGAACTACGTCTTTAAGAAACTTAATATAAACACTGATGAGACAGGAAGATAATTCGAAACTTAAAGGAAAAAAAAAAATAATCACCGCTTCATAGGGACTTCATGTTGTCAAAACATTGCCGAGAATGTGATGGATGACCATTTTGTTTATCATGGAAACTGCGTTACCTAACCTTTAAGAAACTATGAATTTCAGAAACTACATTAAAACTGGTGTACTTTAGATTATTAGTGTAATTCATATATTAATAGTTATTAAAATTGATAATTTGAAAAACTGTATAAATATTGCCAGAATTGTGAATGATGAATTAAAAAAAAAAATGTCTTTAGCAAAAAAATGTGTAAAGAGAAAGAAAAAGTATTAAGCCAATTTACAAACCGGCCTCTAATTATTTTATGCTCAAGTTTTTAAACATTAAAAAAATGATGCTCAAATTAATAATAAATCCTAAGACTTTTTTTTTTTTGTGATATATAACAACAGATTGAGAACTTTCATAAAAAATTGGGCTAGACTCATGTCTGTCAATCCTGATTTTAAACGGGGATTATTCCTAATTATCAGAATAAATAACTCACAAAAAACAAAGCAATAAGAATTTTCTATCATTCACTTTTTTTATGTATTACACTTAATAAAAATAAAATACAAACTCATAAAAATTGTTTTTTTTTTTTGTTTTGTTAGAATCTGGAATTCTAAAAAAGCTTTCTTAATTTTTTATGCTAATATTATTTTGAAATTCCTATTGTTTTAAAAGTGCATAAATTAAGGCGTGCATTATTAGGCGCTTTTAAAAAAAATTTCATTTAACTACGAATAAAAATTTTTGCTAGCAAAGTTTTAAACAATATTAATGCCATTTTAGGAGTGTTTATCGGTGCAAGGACGATAATTGATAACAATAAAGATAAATGCTTGGAAGGAAGACAATAATAATTAGCAATTATAAACTTTTTTTCCCTCCTTCTTGTAATTTAGGAAATCACAGATTATTTTTATTCAACCCATCCACCAACTAAAAACTGACAGCATTTATCTGCTTGTCATTCATTAAAAAAGAAAGAAAGATAGAAAAATGCCATTATTTACAAAATAATGATTCCCTGACGATTATTTAAGAATTAAGAAGTGGCCCAAGCAAGTAATTGGATAAATTTTAGCAAATCAATTAAGAAATGTTGTTTTGGGCGAACTGTTGTAGTTGTCGGTGGAGGATGTGGGACAAACAATGGATATTCTACTAATGTATCCAAAGAACAATCTGTATAGTTGGCATCAGAAAGACTTTGTGATCTTCTAAAATACCATTTATTCTCCAATTGTGTACCATCACAATCCACTAATTCCAAACTTTTGTTGAAACAAATACGTACTTCAAGCAGGTATGATGATTTAGATACCTATAAACAAATAATTTATTAAAGTAAATTACATTTAAGTAATTGGTATAAATAAATTTTATGAATTGAAACATTTAACAAACCGGATCATTGAAACAGGCAAGATGTGGATTCTTGCCTGTAGATTTTTTCACAGCAGACCATATATAAGATATATTATAAGATTTGCCGGGTATAATATTAGATGCTTGGAGCATAGTGGACACATTATATTCACTATTCCAATCTAAAGCTTGTAAAAAGTATGTAAACTCCGTAGATAATTGTGGTATCTGGGCTGCACAAGTACCTAAACGTAAAAATGAAAGCATAAAAATTGTTTAAAACCCTTTAAAACTTTAGTTCACAATTATTATTATACTTAATGTAGAAACAAATTAACAGAACCTTTTATAAGGAAATCAATTTTATCAATAATTACAAAATGTGAGTGAACTAACCATGTTTTTCCCATTCATGCCTCCAAAACATATTATGCTTTTTGTGTTTTTCAATTAAAGACCATTGTTTTTCAAGTCGATCCTGTATACCATAAATTGCGTCAGGATCAAACGGCCTAGATGTATTACAGAAGTAAGGGCCAAGAGTACCTAATTTGGTTGGCCTAAAAAAAAAATAAAAATAATGTTTTAATTTACTTATAGAAGTTTCGAAAAGCAGTAATTTAATAGAACATAAAGTACTATCACAAAAGTATTCGCCAAAGAATTTCTACAAGCCAAATTCACCGAAATTCATAAATGTAACGGTATAAAACAAAACTTAGCAGCAACTTTATTAATAGATAAGCTAGTGATATTTTCTGTTAAATTAATTTTCATCGAACGCGTAATTTTCGTAATTTAATTATTATTAAAAAATAATTCATAGTTGGAGAAATTGTAAAATATAGCGCAATTCTAATGAGACAAATGAGTGCAAATGAGAGGGTTGTTAGAAAAAATCATGGTGGTTGGATCCTTAATGCAATAAAACAACACAAATTCTTCATTACTTAGTAACATTCTTCATTTTATAGTCATCGTCGTTTCCGGATGTACACCATTTTCAGAATAACTCGATAAACAGTATAAAATCATAGACTTGCATATGGCAAAACCAAATTAAACACATTTACTCAGTAAGAAAACTGATTATACTCTAGGCAAGACTAATTTCAAACTGTTTATCACTAATATATGACTTCCAGAAGACGACCGAAATCGGTCGACAATGCAAATGAAGGAGACTTGCAAACTGTAAGAGATTAAGAATTCACAGGTACAAGTAAATGGACCAAAACAAAAAATGGTTATTTTGTGTGTTTAGTAACAATTTAAAAATTTGAACGTACATTTTTACGATATTGTTTTTTATTTAAAAAAAAAAGTAAGAAACACTTGAGCTTGCAAAAAAGATAGTACGATGGCATGGATACGATAAAAGTATGCATCTGCTAGAAATGGGTCGAGTATTTCGTCCGAGAGAATTTCACTCTAAAGCGGAACTCCATTATTCGATTAAGATCATGGAGTTAGGTATTATGTCTAAAATTTACTACTGCCGAACAGAACTTCGGATGTGTATTTTGTAAAGTCTGATAAATTGCGTCCTAAAAAATCATCATCATAAAAAAGCGTCCTAAATAAATAAATGACAAAGGTGTGCGTTCCGTTTCGACAATGTTAAACCGCAAACATCTTTGCAGGGCAGCAAAGAATATAGCTAGAATTTTAGCTATAGTCTATAGCTAGAATTTTTTACCGCATCTTCCATACATACTAAATCCACCTGTGGATGTCCACTAGTATTGTTCTCTAGAAAATTCTGTGAATGGACAGCACTTCGATAAGGAGCCATCGACTTTCGTTTTAGCAGTTTTATTTTTAGCAGATGAAAACAGCTAATTCTTTGTGCATGGAATAATGAGACTACCCAAAAGATGGCATAAGGCTGTAGAACAAAATGGATTAAATTATACCGTTTTAAATAAAATCTACCTTTACATAGACTTATAAAAGAACACGTTACTATTTGTCTGCGAAACATATATTCCGGCAACAATTCATTGTTGAAAATATGATAAGAACTTTTTTTTCCTACGCCATAAGTTAGGCTATTCATTCATTTAACTGGTCGCGTGGCGGCACAGTATACAATTTTAGGCTGCGCTGTGACGACTGATGATGTTCGTTTAGTTGGCACGTGAGAACAATCTAGGATGCGAACAACTTTATCCCCTGTTGTTGTGATTGGTTTCGTAATTCTGGAAAGCATCAGAGATATTCTCTGTGATAGCCGCTTTTTTTTTGTGGTAATCGACCCCTTTCGGGCGTCCGCCCATCAATAGGATGTTTTTTTCCAAAAACTGTGTGATAACATAGACTTGCACAGAGCAAATTTAGTTGATAACATTCTGTGTATCAGTTTAATGTATCAATTAAGGTTGCTCTGTGCAAGTCTATGTTATCATTCTGTTTCTAACATAAATACGGTCAATGACCACAAAAAGAACCAGGCTAACACGGAAAATATCTCTGAAACTTCATCCTCTCACTTGATATATGAATACAATACTTTCTCTTATAAGTAAAAGTATATAAAAGTCTTGTAATGTTGTTATGTTTTACACAATAGGTATTTTTACTGTAAATTTCAGATTTATGGCGGCTTCGAAAATGCCAAACGATAAAAACCGTAAGCACTAATAAAACATAATTTTATTTTCTCTTACTCGTTGTAAGAAGTGATCAAGTTAAATTTTCGAAACTGAGTTTTCAATCGAAACACTTGTTTTGAAGCCCTCTTTGTGTGAAAATAAGAGAAATTAAAAAATGATTCTTTTTGCGAATAGTTTGTGTGTTATGTGAACAAAATATCTAAATGACGAAAAATCGCAAGAATATTTAAACTTGATATTACATTAGATACCATCACCGCATCTGACAATAAGTTTTTAGTGAAAAATCAATCATTTGGAAGTGCGACTATTACTAAATGTATTTTCCGTTTTTCGCGATTTTCACCTAAACGGCGGTACGACTTTTTGTTAAACTTCATATAATAACTGCCCAGATAAACGGCCAATTCATTTGAAACATTTTTACTGGAAAACTGATTTTTGGGGGATTTCTGGGAGGCGTCAACGTAAATTTTACCTCAGTACAATGTTTGGGTTCTATCAGCCATATAACACAAAGAACAATAAATTTGTTGCTGAAACTCCAAATCTGAAGAAAGTTAGTTAACCAAGAGATGCGACTCTAGATGAGATTTATTATTTTATTAAAATTTTCTCTAAAATGTCTATCACGATGTTCTATTTGTACAGATATAAACGTAATACTTTTGTCTAAAACATTTTTGTGGATAAATTTAATTAAAGGGCTTCTGAGGAACTTATAAAGGTTAAATTTCAAATTTATGGTAGATTTATTGATGTTACTTCGCGCTCTCTTCTGGACATTGGAGTAATCACTTCAAATCTTACATGCCTAAGAGAAAGTGAGTGAGAGTTTCAAATCAGATTTTGGCTTTGGAAATGTTTAAAGAAAAGCATATATGAATAAGTAAAATGTCACCCATTGAATTACGTCAAATTCAAAGCGATCTTATGCTGTTAAGTCGAAACCATTTTGATCTGAATTCAATGATAAATTTCCTAATTTAAGGAAAACATTTTTAGGCGTTTTATCTATTTTTGTTTTAAATTTAAATAACAAAAAAATCTTTTCCTAGAAGCCTATACAGCTCACTGTCTGGTGATGGACAGTGCTGTTTTGTAACGAGAGAACACTGTCCGGAGGCCGGCAGTGCACTGAGAAGGATAAGGGCCATAATAGATGTTGCCGCGCCTTAAATTAAAAAAAAAAAAAAATTATAAGCAATTTAATGAATAATATAGTACAATTCTATATACAAGAATATTAATGAAATCTTTTTAAATACTTAAAATACAAGTTGGCGTTCATTTTGACAAAAATTAATTATAATTTAGGTCTAAGTATAATGGGGTGTGAAGAGTATCGCGTTTATGTGGAATTAGTTTGAATGACTGTAAGTTCGCTTATTATTAAGATTGTGGATAATAAATACTAGCTGTAGGTCTGATAGACTGTTAGATCAGTAAACTGAAAGGTTGTAAAGGACCCGATTATCTTTGATGATTCTCTCTCGACTTCTTGACAAATGATCAAAACTATCATTAAATAACAATCGATTTATCTAATAACAACGATTCTCAAACCAGATTAGACGGAATGGAACTATGAGGTTCAGCTAATCCATCCAATATCTAGAATTGGCCGAGAGAGCTAATGCCAATAATTCAAAGAAAAAAAAAAAACAAGTTAAAAGGTTCAGTTTTAAAAGACTAACCATATCCCATGTATAGTCCAGGAGGATACATTTGCTCTAGGAGTGCAGGTATTTGTTTTTATCTTAGCTTCCCACGAAAGACATACACTAACTGGCCAATTCTGAGTAAAAAGTAGCACATCAAATTCGTTACTTTGCCTGGTACGAATCAATCTATAAAAGCTAAGAAAAGAGATGTTTTAATATACAAAATATATAAGCAAAAATATGGGTGCAAAAAATACATCAACAATACTGTAATAATCGAATAAAATAGCAACTAAACAACTTGCTAAGTTACCTATTAGTCAGACCACAACTCGAAAATATAAAGAGGGCTCCAGCAATAATGACTGTAGTAGGACTAATGTATCTTTTTTGAGGCGGCATGATTAATGAAATATTGGTCTAATTATCTGGAACATCTAAACAGAAAAGAAATATCCATATACTATTTGAGAAAAATAACTGTATATACCAAAATTATCGACGATATAACATCAAATATTATTAACAATTGTTTGAAATGAAATTATTCAACACCAAGTCAAAATATTGTGAATTTCTATTAATATACAATATGTGATTTTATTACACATACTGCTTTTGCAGGATCGGTTATAAAGAAATCATAAAATAACTGAAATATCTAAATTCTTTGAAAACTAATTGATCCACGAAACTTGGTATAAGTCCCTATACTTTTCGATATGATTTCAAAAACGCATCTCTGAATAAGAAAACTAACTGCCAATTAACTTTGAAAAAGATTTAGACAAAAATCAAATTATTGAAACCAATGACATGAGGTTGAAAGAAGGACAAAGAAGCAATTACTAAATAAATAACAACACTTACCATATGCACATTATTTACTTATAAGCATAATAAAATTAAAACGTAAAAGAAACAATTAAATAATACTATCATTAAAAGCTGTAATAGTAAAATTCCATAATATAATACGCATTAAAGAAAAGAGAAAAAAAATCACCATGAAGTAAATAACAGCTGGCGTTTTGTGTGTACGGATCTGATATTTTAACTGAACATATGGATGGCCTTTCAAATGTCCTTTATTCCAGTGCCTCCTAAGCTGTTCTCTGCGCGCATGACTGTAACAAAGCATTTGTTCACATTACAAGCACACTAGTAAGTTGAAGAATTCCACGTTGTTACTGGTAGGTATAAGTTCTAAATATAAGATTATAATATATTTCATTATATTCCTGTTTGGCTTTAAAGTTTAGATTTTAAAATTGTCAAATAGTTCATAATAAATATTCAGTTTTACTTTCAAATGTTGCATTGAAAATTAATCCTAACCTAACCTAGCTATTTGGAATAATATAATAAATTTAAATGATTATTGATTTCGTAATTATGGCAATTTATAATTTATTTCATTGTAATTTTTTAGGTTTATAAAACATGCAAATTTTCGTAAAAACCCTAACGGGTAAAACAATTACCCTTGAGGTTGAACCTTCAGATACAATCGAAAATGTAAAAGCAAAGATCCAAGATAAAGAGGGAATTCCACCAGATCAGCAAAGATTGATTTTTGCTGGTAAACAGTTAGAAGATGGGCGAACTCTCTCCGATTACAATATACAGAAAGGTTGGTTAATTTAGGTTATGCAATAAGTGTTCTTAGTTCATTTTAAGTGTCTAAATGTTAAAACCTTAAATACAATACTAGGATAAACAAAATTAAGTTCATATAATAAATATTTCGTAGCGTATATTATTTTACTAATAGTTCTCTAAAAGTAATGATTTCCTCCTCTATCCATATGTTTGTAGAAAAGCGTACATTATTAAAATTAACTTGCAGGAAAAAATTATTAAATCCAATTTAAGGTAATTTTGGGTGCCAAATGATGATACTTATTTTTCGGAAAATTCATGATGAATAAATTGATTGGTCTTACTGATGGCACTGCTAGCTGTAGGTAATTTTTATTGTAACTTAAACTGTACCTACTACTAGCCAATATATGATCCAAATTTATCCAACTGTTTCATAATATTAATTTGTGAAGTTCTTAATTTAAGGATATTTTTTTATCAATTCTTTGAATTTGGTGGACCTACTTTCATTTTAAACTTCAGTTTGTTACATTATGCAGGACACAGATTAACATTTTTTTCCTATACTGTTTTTCACCTATGTTTACTTTTTAGGAACAAATATTATCACGTGATTACCTTCATTCAGTTTCATCTAGATAATGCTTTATATGATATCTTAAACGAGTATCATCTTGTTAACGAATGTTTCTTCTATTATTATTTCATTCTCGTTATCTTCTAAAGGCCAAGAACTTTATTGCGCTAGTACTCCCTAACCTTCTGGACCAAACCTTGATTTTTGCTGAACAGTTCCAAAAAAACTAATGCATCATTGTTATCTGTTGGGGGATTAGGTAATGTGAATTTTTACCAGTTATCACTCTCTTTTTATCCGAGATATTTTCATTGATAGCCTGCTTTATTATTGACGGGTTTCGTTTTACTCATCAGGATGCCTCGTACATGGCAGAACATAAATTTGCACAAAGCAAAATCACTTTTAACAATCTTGAATAGAGACTAGTTTGTTGTATTAGAATTTCTTTTTGTTTAAATTTTGGACAGTGAATTTATAGATATTCACAGCGCTGCATTGCCCATAGTTTCTAAAATGCCTTTAACGCTGCACAATTGCCGCAATTGTATTGTGAGCACAATATAAAATTTTGCTTTTTGAGATCAAGATTAATTCTGATTAAATTGCGGTTAAACTTTAATCGAATAGTGAGAGGAAAGAAATCTCCTTCAACTTTTTACGTCAAGATTATTTCAGAAAACAAGGTTGGTCTCTATAGCTCTTACCTTACGTTTTTAGAGTCCTGTTATAAATTATATGTCACTTATGAATATATATTTCCTTCTTACTTACCTACAAATCCACTATATTGAAGTCAGTAGAGATTAACACTGCTTTCTTTAAGAAGCCAATTTTGGTGATACTGTGTTCGGACAAGTGGTATACTGTAGGTCTGTAAACGGTAGCGGTCTGAAGATCTTTACCAGGTTTTTAATCCAAAATATTAATAACATAGCCTGATACTTTCTTATAATTTCTTTCTTTATTTTCTCTTCGTCCAAGATTTCTGAGGTGCTGCCAGTGCAGGTGCCGTATTTTATTTAAAAGCAGTCAGTGCGAAATAAGGAACAAATTGATTGATAACATATGATGGAATATAAAAAATATTAATTCTTACTCTTGTTATTATGGTGTCTTTGTATATTACTCACGGTACTACCCTTATGAAATTACAGATTATGGTTTTGTGTTTGTTAGCAGTTGTAAACAGTCATTTTCGTTAAATTACCGTCAAATTCTGCGGTTGTACTTTTTACTTTCTCTTACTCCTAGTCAGAGGAAGTATTACAATCGTGCCAAGTTTTCGATATCGAGTTTTCACCGGAAATATGCGTTTTAAGGTCCTCTGAGTCCAAAATAGTGGCCTTTAGAAAATAGTCTGTGTGTATGAACAGCGTAGCTCAAAATCGTACAAAGTTCAAACTTGATATTCCGTTTAGGTACCACCATGGGATCCCACAGTAGGTCGTTTGTCGAAATTCCTCAACCGGAAGTACCAATATAAACAATGTTTTTTCAATTTTTGTTTTTTTTTTTTCGAAAATGGCTCAGACAATTATCTTTAAACTTGGTATATCAACTACACATACAAAAACTACAACTTTTATTTGAAATGTTTCTGTGGGAAAATTCATTTAAGGGCACTTATGGGGGAGGGGTGGGATTAAGTTTTCATCTAAAGTGCTATTTCAGTTTATTAAACAATTCTGTCATCTAAAGAATGCTAATTAGAATTGAATATGTTGTTGAAATTCCGAGTTTAAAAAAAAAAAATCGGATAACCGGAAATGGTTTTACATTATCACTTTACTAAGTGGGATATGTTTTTCTCTAAAGTGCTATCATAGTTGATTAAAAAAATTCTACCATCCAAACAAAATTAACTAGAAATAAATAGATGGCCAAACTTCTGAGTTTCAAGAAAATTAGTAAACCGGAAGTGCGCTTTTACTGAACAGTTTTTTCATTTTTCGACGAACTCCGACGAATTTCATTAAATTTGGTACACTAATTATAAAATTTGTCAATTACGATTTTGAAAACTGGAGTAAGTGAAAGTTGTATGAGCGTTTCACACTAGATGTTTTTTAAATTATCAGCATGCTCCAAGTATCAGATGCTCAAGCCTCACAAATTGCTAGTTTTGTTTGTATGGATTTATTATTGTTAAAAATATTTAAAGAAAATATCTTTTTAATTTTTTTTTTTTAACTTTCAGAATCAACATTGCATTTAGTATTACGTCTTAGAGGTGGTGTTATCGAGCCAACATTAAGAATCCTTGCACAAAAATATAATTGTGACAAGATGATTTGTCGCAAATGTTATGCTCGTTTACATCCAAGAGCAACGAATTGTCGCAAGAAAAAATGTGGTCATACAAACAATATTCGCCCAAAGAAGAAGATCAAATAGATTAAACTGATTGAATGGAATTTTATAACTTCTAAATCGAACTCAAAAGAAAAAAGCCTCAATGAAAATTTGAAGTTATGATTATTACTATTTAATAAAACTATGATTAAATTACTGTCTCTTTATTTTTCTTGATTTTTTTCTCATCCTTTTTATTTCCATAACATTTTGAACTCCTCGCCTATATGTTTTCTTTGTTTCAGTGATGATAGAGCAAAGAGTATAAGAAGATGCACTTTCATATAAATTATATGCAGAGTTTGTTTTTCGTAAGCAAATTGTCGATCGATTGATAAATCGATGGCCGTGTTAAAAGGCGTACAACAAGATCTTACTGAATATTTCTTAAAATATTTTCTTGAGCCCCAATACATACCCACATACTTTTTCTTGCAAACATAATAACAACCAAAACATTTTGCAAACATGAACAAATGCTTCGGTGGTTATTTGTTTCCAATGAAGATTAGTTTTCGGGCAACTAATTAGTGCTGTTTCGAATGAAAACACCCTTAACGGGCGTGTTTTGAATTCAAGAAGACCTTTGTATAATTTTGAATAAGGTAATTTTAGGATAAACAATAAGAAGTGATGCTTTCGTTTTAAATGCCTATAGGATATGTAATTTGTGGAAACATTGCCGATTGAAAACGAAAGAACAGTTTACCTCTTGAAATCGAAATGTTCCTTTTTTGCAGAAAAAATTGACTTTTTTTTTTGGATATATATTTTAACCAATATTTTCGAAATCCATTTCTATCGCTAAATCTTAAATGTTCCACAACCACTAGCCTCTTTTTTACTCCATCAGCGATGAAACTTTGATGGGGTCCTTCAAGGGAATGTATTATTTGGTATAGTAAAAGACTACAGTGAATTAGGTCGATGTCTTCAGTACATACCGTTACAAACACCTACAACATTTTTCTCTAATTTTGGATTGCCACAAATAATAGTCAGCGATACTGGATTTAATTTACAACCGAACAGTTTGCTAAAGTAATGGTATTCGACAAAAATTTTCAGCACACTTTGTTCAGCAACAACTGACATATCCAAAGGTTCAAAAGAAGTTTAATGGTCGTATTGCTCTCAAGAGTTCCAAGAATGAGAGACCAAACGAAGTCCTTCTTGTGCATAGGTGAATTTCTCATATCACAACAGGATAACCACCTGCAGCTAATTTTTGGGTAGAAATTTAAGAAGTTGACTTGACTTGTTACGTCAGTCAGGTGGCGCCCAGCCAAGAAAACGAAGGGAAAGATTTTAAAATTGGAAATAAGGTTACTAAAAGAAAGGAAGATAAGTGAAAGTTTGGTAAATTATAGGAAAAAAGGGAAGAATACTATATATTATCAGGAGTAAAGGGGCAACTCCTCCGACGATAGTATACAAAATAAGAAATGTGAGAGAGGAAAAAAGATCGATCATGAAGAGGGGGAAGCCCTCGTTTGAAGGTTCCTCTAACAATTGAGATTTAGAATAGGCAGACTCCAGAACCTTCTGGAAGTATGATTTACAGGGGAGGAGTTATGTATTTAATATATTTAATTAAATATTAATACTATTGTGAGAAATATAATTATTTACAACATTTGTAACTTTTATATAGTACAAATAAGTATTTTATAATGAGCTGAAGTCTAAAGGATTTTAAGATTAAATTTAATTGTAATCAACTCTCTACATGAATATGATGAACTACACTCCGTCGGTAGGTGAAAATTCGAAATCGCACGAAGTTATTAACAGAAGCATGCTACGGACTGATAAAATCCCAGATATATGTGTTCTTATTTAATATTTCTACTGACTTCCCTCTAGAAACCATTTTTCTTGCTTACTTTCTACCAAGATTCTGAATATTACTATGAGTGGTTAAATAATTCATGGAAAACAAATATGTGCAGAAAAAATACTTCTATTTAATTTTTTTGCTGTCTACATGTGTTCGTTCTAAATTAATTTTTTATAAGATGTACCTATCTCTCGAATACATTTCTGTAACATTCTGCATCATTGTAATTAAACCACTGCCCTTACACTTTAATTAATTTTGTTTCTGTTTTAACGATTCCAGGAGTTCTAAATCGTTTATTAACAGTACAATTTAGACAATCTTGCTTCAGTTTCATTTTTATTTCAAAGTACTATGAAAATTTCAAACTTTGAATGTTTTTTTTGGGTCTATACCTACCATATTTAAATACTATACAATTTAAATTAGTTATAATTTGCAATTAAAATTTATTATTAAATATTGCAATTTATTATTTTATAATTTCGAATATTATTAGACACAAATATGTATTTTATATAATTGCCTTGATTCAAATCGAAAATAGGATTTTTTTTAAAATGCCTAAAACTGGTTTAGCGAGCCAGGAAGACAATTTACGCATTATAGGGAAAGTGCTGCTATCTGTAAACTACTTTTGTTAACAAATTTAGAAAGTGAGATAAAGTGATATGGTTCATTAGGTTTTTAAGTACAAATAGTGGAGTGTGAAGTGCACCAGCTAGTTATTGTTAATAAGGGACCATGATCCATCTTATCGATATTTAGGAAGTTTAGTCCAAAAAAATTACGTCAAAACCGAGGGTTATATATTTCTATTTACGTGGTTACTAATTTGTTACTAAAGTGTAAATTTCTTGGATTTTACGCACTAGGTCATTATGGATAAGAATTTTATTCTTAACAATAATACGTAAGTTTATCGATATAAGAATATTATTTATAAATACTTGTGCTTGTCTAATGTTAACAAATTTACTATCAGATGAGATGATTTTTAACTTATATAACCTTAATTGAGTTCATTTCTTTTAACATTTGTTTTTAACGCTTATACATGCATTGCTTTACAGTAATTGTCATACGATTATTAGCATTTGCTTACCTTTATTTTTGAGCAAATTAGCCTTACTAATGGTTATTTGGTAGAAATTGATTTTTATCAGTGGCTGTTACCTTCCCTTTTAGTTGAGCTTGGTTCGTTTTATTAAAGTGTAAATCTTTTAGTTTATCATTAAATACGCCATTAAAATTTATAATATGTAAGTTTCATTATTTCAACTGATCATAAAGTAGATGTGTTCCAAATAAACAGTTTCCTAGATAATTTTCTTTGCTCATGGTTCTCCCATAATTTATTTTATGGCATAATTGTTTTATTTATTGTATTATTGTATTGGACAGTGCTTTAACTGAGAACAATTGCTGGGATTTTGTTAAGACTCGACTTTAACCATGTGATATGTTTATTTGTAAGTAGATTTGTTTAGGATCAAATCATGCCAACATTTTAAATTGATAAAATGTTTTAAAACCGTGATATATATAGTAAAATATCCTAGATTGATGTTTATTGTAATTAAGATCCGATATTGTTTTTCCCAAAGTTACTTGTTCTAGTAAATCAAAGAAAAATGGAAATGAAACTACGAGAAATATTTTCGAAAAAACAAACCAATGAATTAAATTTGACTTGTTTTTTTTTCAACCTTAATAAAAAAATATAATTTAACTATTCTAGAAGTTTGTTCCTTTTCCTCTCTTTAAATCTGGGAAGAACTAGCTTGCCTTGAGACAAGGACATTTTTTAACATGCCTAATTACTGAAATATGTTTGTATGTTCGTTGGAATTGCTCTAGTGAAAGTATGTTTTCCCTAATTTTGCTAATATTGTTTGTGAATAATTAGTTGGAAATGCCTTATTTATCAAATTTTTTGACTTTCCTCATTTAAAAATCAATAAAAAAAATATCTTCAAGACAACAAAATAATCTTATGAATTGATAAGTTGTAAAGGACAGGACTGTCCATTTACAATTGTTATTGATTAGTTTTATGGAAATATTAAAAACAGTAGGGGCAGTTTTCCATTTTCTTCATTTAAGAGATTTAAAGAGAATTTGAGTTTTATTTTACAATGAAGTTATATTTTGTACCACTTCATGAAAGCTCCTTATATCTCTAAATTATGCGCAGAATATAATGGTTTTTTTAAGTTTCTTTACAAATACATTTTATCAGTTGAACACAAAAATGCTTTTAAAATTAGCATTATGAATTTATATCATCCATTAATTGACATTATCACGATTTTATAGTAATCTTGCCTTAATTGTACAAATTTAATAATTAACGTAGAAGATATTTAGTGTTTGTTTTTATAAGCTTGTTTTAAAAGGTTCACATCAGATTTTTTTCGTAGTAAAGGCGCTCAAAACATGTATTTCCGTTGTAAAAGCAATTTTTGACTATTTAACAGAAGTAAAGACAAAATAATAATTCAATAAAGTCGCATTTCGGCCTGCCTGGTTAGGGAGTAGTCATCTCTACCTTTGGGCTCCCTTACCTGGAACCTCCATACAGATGGTATGATTAAGAAATACAGCTTTATTAGAAACGTCTGAAGGTCACCAAGAAAGAATGAAGCGAAGGATCCGCTCTGATGTGCATCAAGAAATATTCCATTAAATCATTGGCCAAGGACCAAGCACTCGGAACCCATGGGTAAATTTCCCAGCATTTTCCAATCGTAGATATACGCTATTGGAAGATGCGTTCAATGGTGGGTGCCAGGGCATGTTGGCATTGAAGGGAGTGTGATGGCTGACGCTCTGGCAAAGAGAGGTGCTTGCTGCATCCCCGCTTCTAGGGCCAGAACCCTTTTGTGGGGGCTCAGTGACTAGTTCTCTTGGAAAAACTTAGGAAGGAAGAGGAGGTAAAGGGATCTCAACACTGGAACCGATTGTCGACTCAGAAGACACTTGACGAAGCTAGGTTTGGAGAGTGACAGCACATGCAGATTCTGTGGGGAAATGGAGGAAACTCCATTACATCTCCTAACGGACTGCGAGGCTGCCACTCAAAGAAGTTTTAAGAACCTCTTTGAGGGTAGTTATCAGGTGGAGGAGGTGAATATACCCTCCTTGATCACGTCAATTTATTTGGATTCCCTAGGGATTTTAACCTGATGGAGGTATTGTTGACGTGTTCGACTGGGACATCTGTTTGGGTACTTGTGGGCAACCTGCAGCACTCAGGGGGTATACACAATAATCGTAAGGTCGCAGTGCATTGTAAGGCCCCCCCCCCCAAATCGCAGTTCTATATGTAAGTATGTGAAGTAGATACTTGAGCAGAATATCAAGATTGAGCTTGCTACGACATTTCGTTTTTGAGTTATTTTGTTCACACACACACACACTTTTCTTGTTAAAGAAAAAGAGAGTTGCCTTAAATCTTTAAATTTATAGCCAAATGCATTAAGATATTATTTTCATAATAATAGGGTTGGTAGAAAAGTCTTTGCGTTTAATACATTTATAAAGATAACAGTGTCTGGAGGTATTTTTTATGTCAAATTTGCAGTGTAAACAAGTTTTTTTTTTTTACATTAGCATTTCGCCACTCAGCCGTTAATATTCATTTTATTTTATTTTTAATAACAAAATGAAAATTCACGCTAACAAAGATGGACATTTTATTTCTAAAACATAAAAATATTCGGTTATATTTTGACCTTTAATAAACGTGTCAAGACGGAGAGCAACAAAAATGTGTGTTTTCATTTCGATTATTCTTTACAAGTTTAAAAACGATCGTAAATACCAGTAACTTATGCAAAAAATATTTGTGACGTAATTTGGTGGAAAATGTGGTGTGAGTAAGCTCAAAAAAAAAAAAAAATTTGTAAAAATAATACCCAAAAGTTTTAAAATTGTTAAATTGATTATGATAAGAATTGAACAAACAAGTGACTTTCTTTTTTGAGGACCAGCTCTTCTGATTTTTGCTTCCACATAACCTTTAATCAAAGTAGTTACTGGTTTTTGTGGCAAGTTCTATTACTTAATTTGGTAATCCAATGTAATAGTAGATTTGATTAATTTGTTTTTATTTTTTTTTTCAACTTTAGGAATGTAATCAAATCAGTTTTTTTTCTTCCTTGATAGTCTTATCAGCTTGTAAATTTCTAGGTGTTTTTTGGTTTCTGTCCTATTCATACAAATTCTTTATACTTATTTACTTCTGAGAATCACTCATTTTTCAATTGTTAATTACATTTTTTAATAATAATAATAATAATACTTTCTTAGAACATGCAGTAAATAAAAATTTACAAGCATGGATATAATCCGTCTGCCGGTACTCTGTTGCAAATAATAAATAATGATTATTGTTTGCGTGTATGTTCTGCGGATTTAGGATACAAGCCATTGAATTTGGCACACACGAGAGAGCACAGGACAATGAAGTGTTGTTCACCAATGATGAGAAGCAAAGGGAATGGAGGAACATGGCTCTCCATGGAAGACATCCCCCACATCCTTGACCAATCATTCGTCGACAAAATAGCGTCGCACGCATGGTTGAGGAGGGGTGAGCCCTTTCCCGAGATCCGAAGGATTCCTTGGTGCTATCCAGGACCAAGTTATCCAGGCACTAGGAACTACAGAAAATTTATTATAAAGGATCCGGAAGTGGAGGATGACAGGCCCTAAAAGCGGGGATGCAGCAAGCACCTCTCTTTGCCAGAACATCGGCCATCTCATTCCCTTCAATGCCAACATGCCCTGGCACCCACCATTGAACGCATCTTCATCTGATATCTACCTGATATCAGATATCTTCATCTCCACCTGATAACTACCCGCAAAGAGGTTCTTAAAACTTCTTTGAGTGACAGCCTCGTAGTCCGTTAGGAGATGTAATGGAGTTTCCTCCATTTCCCCACAGAATCTGCATGTGCTGTCACTCTCCAAACCTAGCTTCGTCAAGTGTCTTCTGAGTCGACAATCGGTTCCAGTGTTGAGACCACTTTACCTCCTCTTCCTTCCTAAGTTTTTCCAAGAGAACTAGTCACTGAGCCCCCACAAAAGGGTTCAGGCCCTAGAAGCAGGGATGCAGCAAGCACCTCTCTTTGCCAGAGCGTCAGCCATCACACTCCCTTCAATGCCAACATGCCCTGGCACCCACCATTGAACGCATCTTCCAATAGCGTATATCTACGATTGGAAAATGCTGGGAAATTTACCCATGGGTTCCGAGTGCTTGGTCCTTGGCCACTGATTTAATGACGTATTTCTTGATGCACATCAGAGCGGATCCTTCGCTCCACTCTTTCTTGCTGACCTTCAGAGAAACGTTTCTAATGAAACTATATTTCTTAATCATACC
The DNA here is from genome assembly GCA_011037195.1 of Triatoma infestans. Taxonomy (NCBI): domain Eukaryota; kingdom Metazoa; phylum Arthropoda; class Insecta; order Hemiptera; family Reduviidae; genus Triatoma; species Triatoma infestans. The sequence continues at coordinate 50,034 of JAAEAF010001255.1, read as the reverse complement.
ATCTATATGGAGGTTCCAGGTAAGGGGGCCTAAAGGTAGAGATGACTACTCCCTAACCAGGCAGGCCGAAATGCGACTTTATTGAATTATTATTTTGTCTTTACTTCTGTTAAGAGCAGTAATACGATCGTGTCAAATAGTCAAAAATTGCTTTTTCAACAGAAATACATGTTTTGAGGGCCTTTACTACGAAAAAAATGTGATGTGAACCTTTTTGAAACAAGCTTGTAAAAACAAACACTAAATATCTTCTATGTTAATTAATAAATTTGTACAATTAAGGCAAGATTACTATAAAATCGTGACAATGTCAATTAATGGATGGCATAAATTCATAATGCTAATTTTAAAAGCATTTTTTTGTTCAACTGATAAAATGTATTTGTAAAGAAACTTAAAAAAACCATTAAATTATGCGCATAATTTAGAGATCTAAGGAGCTTTCATGTATAATGTAGACGGTGCCTTGATAAATCGGAGACCATTCAGCTTGTATTGGCTGCTTTGTAGTTCATTGGCACAGACTGAGTATCTGCATCGTCACAATCACTTAGCTCCCATTATCCGATGTTAAAGTGGGATTGCTGGAAGAGTGTGTGTGTGTACTATTAAAAATATAATCCATCTTCTGTGTTTGAGTCCGATATGTACACGCTTTATTATGATAGTTCGATTATTACAAATAGGTCGATCCCAAACAACAGACCTGATGTAGTGTTGCGAGCCAAGCAAATGAAAGTGGCGCATTTGATTGATATTGGTATTCCGGTGATCACAACATTTAGGGTACTCTGAAAGAAAAGTTGCGCAAGTACCAGGACTTAAAAGAAGAGATTACCCCAATATATGGAAAGGTTGAATAGGTGAGAGTGCTTGGTTTGAACCCGTACCTCATCTTAAATACTAGCGGAAAAAGCTGAGAATAATAATAGTCGATACAAAAAAATAATAATTATAATAAATAATAAAACAAAAGAAATAGGAAAATGAGAGAAAAATGAAAGAAAAATACATAAAAAAAGGAGAAATGCTATAATTACTGAAAGAAAATATAAAAGTATTTAGAAATAGAATGCTTGAATTAATTCAAAACGATATTGCCCTTGCATGATATGCGTAGAAGATAAGAGGTTTTTAAAATGATCGCAATGATAGGAAAAACAAAAAATTTTACCTACAACTAAGAAATTTTATTACATTCTCTGGCCAATATCCATTATAATAAGTCCTACAATTCACATTTTACAATAGAAGTAATTAAGATAATTTACAACATTAAAGTTCAGAATAAATTACTCAAACTAGTCTAGATCAGAGATTGTGCCCAAATCACTGGAAATGAGGTAGGCGATAGTCTAAGTCAAGGCAGGCTGGTACTCTGGGTGACTTGATAAATTATAAACTCTGATGGAATGTAGAAAATATAATAGCTATTAAGAATTAATAGAATTTATTAATGATGAGTATATAAAAGTGTAAGCTTGAGTGATATAATAGTGGGAGTTGGTATTTGAGTATAATTACGAATTAATGATTGGTTGCAAAAATATTTAAACATTGAACATGTTGTTCTTGAATCGTCGGCTAATGGCTACAGGCATAGGCAAAAAAAAAAAATTATGGAATGGAAAACGTCTTCTCTGGCGTTAGAATTGTAGAAAAAATATATCCTAATTACTCTTACTAGCCAGGAACTGTTATTTAAATAGAAAAGCTCTCCTCTTAGTTTGAATACTTACTGGAGCTTATTTAAGTTATAACAGGAAGGTGACATTTTATTAAAATTAAAAAAAATCTGGTGTAAAACACTCACACAACTTTCTCTTACTCCGGTTCTCAAAATTATAAAATGACAAATGTTGATAGTTTGTGTACCAAAATATAATGGATTCGCGAAACTGAAAAAAAAAAAACTGTTTTCAGTAAAAGCGCACTTTCGGCTTACTAATTTTCTTGAAAACTCGGAATTTTGGCCATCTATTTATTGCTAATTAATTTTGTTTGGATGATAGAATTGTGTTCAACTGAATTGTATATCATTAGATAAACCAACCCCCACCCCCCCACCCTCCCCTAAAAGTGCTTAAATGAATTTTCCCAGAGAAATGTTTTAAATAAAAGATGTAGATCTTTGCATGTTTAGTTTATATAAAAAGTTTCAAGAAAATTGGCGGAACCATTTTTGAGAAAATCGCTAAAACGTGAAAAAAAAAACTAAGTGGTACTTCCGGTTAAGGAATTTTGTCAGATAACGCACCGTCAGATCCCATCGTGATACCTAAATGTAATATCGTTTCGGTATCGTATGTAATAGCTCGTAACGGTTTTTCGTTTTTGAGCTATGCTGTTCACATATACACACACACACACACACACGCAGACCATTTGCTGAAAACCACTTTTTTGGACTCAGGGGACTTCAAACCGGATATTTCCGGTGAAAACTCGATATCAAAAATTTTACACGATTACAATACTTACTCTTACTTCGTAGTGATTGATTGAGAACCATCAGACGGTTTTTCTAAACGGTTGAAACTGAGAAGATGTCTGGACTAATTAGATCCCAGCCATTGGACGTCGAACTAATTTTGTCATATAAAATAGAGAAAATAGCCAGCCGTCCAGCCAGAAATATTAATCAAGAGAGATATTGAATTCATACGTTACTTTTCGAATAACTTCCAGTGTCTGAGCTATGAAATATGATAGATTCTTTACAACCTTTAGTGCATACTCAAAATGGAGCCTCAGAGTAAATAGGAAGATGGCATCAACAGAAGTTTTCAAATATATTAGAAGAAAATAAGTAGCTGTTGCCGCAAGTGTAAATAATTTTTTTATTAATAAAAAAAAAAAGCTACATCTCTTCACAGTACTGAGAACCCCAGATTTTACAGGCATAACAGAGAAATGAATGATTATCTGCCAAAAAGGAATGCTGAATATAGCAGAAAGAAAAACACAGATCTGAGAAAGGATATTATATCAAATTCTATTCATTCCATCTTCACTGCAGAAGCTTTATCCTAGAAGTGAGCGGCATATTGAGACCGGTAATTTAGAAGGATATCTAGATTTTGCTGAACAACTTCTATGGGCTCGACTTTAAACATCAACGCTCAGAAGATGCAAACTTTCTACGCTTTCAGCAATACCAGAATCTTAGATTTATATAAGTTAACGGTCAAAATTTATAGCTCACAGAAAGAAACTAAGATATTTTTATTATTTTGTTTTTTTGTTATAATGCTTGTCGCCGCCAATTACAATTTTTTATGGCAGTTTTTTAATTCATACAGAATAAAATAATTAGTTAATTATGACGATTGGAATCGCGGTGTGCTGACCACACGATCCCCAATGAAAATCGCCTTTTGGCAAGCCTTGACCTCCACGCTCTGTTGATCCAAAGGTTTAGATTAGTTTACTTAATTAATTAGCAATACATTAACATATTTTTCAATGTTCGCTATATTATAATCGTCCGTGACCATCATCTGGCACGATATAAGATATTCCAGTCTCTTTGCGGCTGCAGAATAGCCAGGAGCAATGATGACAAAATATAAAATGAAAGATAACATAGAAATTTTTAAATTTTTTTAAAATAATATATGAATTTTAAATGAATAGCAGAAAGAAGTGGTAATCATTGAAGTAACCAATTCAAATAGTACTTGTATCTGCTTGCTTGAAATGGCAGTCTTTGATCATTTATACCATTTCATTGATCACCTGGTTCCACTCAGTTAGGTTTATTTCATGTGATCTTTGAGGCTTCTGCGGCTATTGTATGAAAAACAGTAAGTTTGAGGGCGCATTCTAGTGTGAATAAAATAAACAATTTACCCGTATTTCAATAAACTTATCTCAATGCAGTTGCTGGTTAATGTTGGCAAGAGTCGCACGTGAATTGGTTGTTAAGTAGAGCGCTGGCACCTAACTTATCAAGAGCGCTTGAAATACTTATCAAGAGGAATGAGCGCACATGTATATCTTACAGACGCTTTCAAGGCTCCATCCATCCATTCATTTGCTAAATTATACTATACCTTAAACGAACTGTTTGCAAAAGACTTGGAGCGAATCTCACAAGAATCAGTTTAAAATTCACAGATTTCCGCTTTCTCCGTGATTTTCTATGAACATTTGTTGTATCAAGCATAATATTTATTATGTCAAACGGTAGAGTTTGCATTTGAAGTTCATTCAACAGCACTTGCTAGAAAGAATTTCGAAGACACTCAGTAATAGTCATTATAAGCAATTACAACAACATAAGCGAAGTAATAGAAATTGGATAAGAATTAAATTCCTAAAAAGAGAAGGACTTTTTTGCTTAGGCAAAAAAATAATAGAAAGAGAAAATAACGGTTTCCTGGCCTAAAAAAAGGCTATATGTTCAGCAACGAAACAATAATGAGGAAACAAGCAGGCAAGGAATAGGAATCATGACCACCCAATCCTTCAGCCAATAACGACTAACTACTAAATGTTTGCTTATCAACTTCTTGCCAGTATTGGTCTAAAACACTCAACAGTTGCCTTGGAGAAGCTTGTTGTAATGAGCAAAGTGCTGGTTTATATCAAAATATTGTCGCTAATTTAACCCGAACAATTTGCAAATGGTTCAATTTCGCTTCTAATAGTAAAATGAATTTTTTTTTTTTCAAGATATTATGCTCCTACATAGCATTATGGATCCTGTTGGGTCTCTTGTGTTATTTTTGTGATTTATATCATTGTCTTATAATTTTTGTCGCTTTGTTCTACGTCTTTTATTTGAAAGGCATTTTATTTTTATATGCTAATTCATGTATCATTTCTCATTTCATATATTCAGATACTTCATTAGTGTAATTTATGGTAATGAAAGCCGGGGATGTCCATGCTTTGTAAAGAGCTGGAAGTTGGTGTCAGATTTTCAAATTCTCTGATGACTAAAAGCTATTTTTAGAAATGGGTCTTGATGTCTGTATATCTGGTAAGAGTATGTATGATCAGCTTAACTCAAAAATGAAAATTCCAAGAAGATGAATTCAATATTGCGCTTGGGTATTATAAAGGGCTCTGTATTTGAGGAGCTTTGGCTGCATGTGTGTAACACAGACTGGTCGGCGCAGAGGTCTGACACGAACGTTGGAACCGGCGAATATTCTAAAATACCAACATCTTTTGGATACATGACAGCGAATTATCAGGCTGAGCTTAAAGGCTATTCTGCTTGATTTTGATGAATTTAAAGAACAGTGCTGTCAACATGGTAGTAGTATTTCCTGACTCTCAGTCAAACAATATTCTACATTGTTGGACACGAGGCAAATAATTCAGCTGGAGGTCAGTGGCCTAGGTGATAATAAACCAAAGAAAAACCTTGGTATTTTAAAGTATTCCCGGGCACCATTGCGGAGTGCGGGGTCAATGTAGAGGCTAATGAAGATCCAAACAAGGTACTATAATCAAGCCACTATACAAGAAGATCATACTTTGTCCTCAGTTGCATCCTAGTAGACTAATAAAAGCAACATTCCGTTAGGAATTGTTCTCAGAACAGAGCAGGAAAACGGAATGTAGCGGAGCTCTTAAGAAGGAGTTAGGGATAGTAGTTTGATGAGGGAACAGTTTACGATATGTTTCCGACCGTTGAGTGGCCATGGATGCATACCGCAACATTATCTATCTAAAATTGATGTGTTGAACCATGTGGGATGTATTTTGTATCAAACTTGGGTCACCATAACCGGTACCCAGGTTTCTTAGAAATTATATTGGGTTGTCAGGAAGCAGTCAAATATTCATCTGTATTTGCTGGAAGAAACCAGCGCATAGGCGTAGAAACAAAAAAATTAAGGAAACCGGCACGAAGGCCGGTTTTTTTTCCAGTCACTCGGAGCAGACTTAATAACATAGATACTTCCCGGGCTAAAAAAAACCATGAAATAGTCCAACACACTTTGCCCACAACAGTATCATTGGATGACCTTTTCTGCTTTTTCCAGGAGCTTCCCTTCTGTTGAAATACACGATAATCATAGTTTATCGTTTCAGTAAATGTATATATAGGTCTTCACTATTGAAACTGGGACATTGTATCGAAGGAAGTATGTTTAAATTTATAATGTTTAAATTCCCTTCTGTATTATGGTTCCTGTTTTTATATAAACACAATTACAAAGTAATATTTTCAAATATTGATGCCAATAGGGGGATTATTAAAAAATGTTGATGACGTTAAAAAGGTGTTGGAGGTCATAATAAATATTCATATGTTGGTTTATGGCAATACATATTATAAAATAAAGCTACTGTCTTTCTCTTGACCTCTATTTCTCGCTCTCTCTCTCTCTCTCTCATTTGTTTTGTTTTCATATAAATCCTTTTGTCATAGTTAGCGAGAATGATTGGGAAACATTTATTTTAAAAAGAGAAGAGAGTGATGGTTTCTAACAGGTTGAGCATATCTCAACTCCCCACTATTCTTTCTTTTTGTTGCTTTGTTTAACAGCACCAGGTGGCTCTAACTACTAACTCCTAACAGTGTCCTGGGTGCCGTCAAGATGTTTAGTGTTTCAAATTAGATTACAATAGAATTTTATATTTATTACTAAATATAAAATTTTGTCTTTTTATTATTTTTATTGATAATATTAAAAAAAAAAAAAATTTTTTTTTTTTATATATATATATTTGAAATATTCATTAAACAAAAATGAAAGTTGAAGGTGATCAAAGTACTCTTGTGGGTAACAGGGGTTCAGCGCCTGTCAAAGTTACGATAACACCATGCCAGCCAAAAGTACTTACGCATCTACAAAAAAGGCCTCCAGTGGACATTGCGTTTACGGATCTAACATATACAGTGAAGGAAGGAAGTTCAAAATCAAGTGAGTACTATATATTTTTTTTTTTTTTTTAATTTAATTATTTTGTTTTTTAAATCATTTCATTCTTTTCATTTGTTTCTATAAATATATTGGCATTACCCTCATTCATCCAAATTAATAAATCAAATAAAAAACGCTATTGTTTTGGATAATGACAAGCAATATTAAACAGTAAGAAATCACTTTAATATTTCCAATCGTTTATTTTAGTTTTATTATTTTTTTATCTGACTTAAGAAGCATTTGCACTATAAAAGAAAATTTTTGAAATTTTGAATTTCCAAAAGGAAAAAAAAAAAAATCGACTTTGACGACGACATTCATTGAATTCGAAAAAAATAGTGTTTTTTAAAGGGATTTTTCCATGTGTCTTATTGTAATATATATAATTCAAAAATCGAAAAAAATGGCAGAAACTCTTAACATCGATATTTTGTTTAATGTTTATAAGAGAATTCGATTTTCCAAAAAAAAAAAATATGTTAACTGAAATATTATATCATTACTGATTATTGCTTGTTTTCCTAAATTTTTCGCTATTTTCTCGACTAAGGCTCTCACAGTGTTGAGCTATAATAATAATAAACCATTTATTGCTTCCTTTTTACAATTATTTAATTACAAAACTCCCCCTCCCCCCATTCAAATAAATAATTATCAATTCGACTTGCTTTCCGTGGTTACCTTAATAAAAGTGAATGAGTATTAGTTCTTCTTCGTAATAAATGTTTAATCTAATTAGAATCACTATTCATATAAAATAAACTTAGACTAAAATGTATAGTACAAAATAAAATTTGTATATAGCCACTTATAAAATATATTTGCTTCATTCTTTCCTGTCTCTTACAAGGCTCTCTGCCAGGTCATCCTTAACTTCGTTTTTTAATGACCAGCGATACCAATTTATTATCTTTTTGGTCCATCTGTCGTCATTTGTTCTGGCGATATAGTCAGCTCAATATTTTTTTTATTTCTTTCTTGACATTATAATTATTATTTCATTATATATAATTCAATTTAGTTTCTATTGCGATCCATTTTTACTTTCTCTTACTCCTTTGTAAGCGGAAGTATTGTAATCGTGTCAAATTTTCGATATCAAGTTTTCACCGGAAATATCCGTTTTGAGCGCCCCTGAGCCCAAAAAAGTGGTTTTTAGCAAATGGTCTGTGCGTGCGTGTGTGTATGTGAACAGCATAGCTCAAAAAGGAGAAACCGTAGAAAGTTGAAACTTGATAATCCGTTTATGTATCACCATGGGATCTGACAGTACGTTATCTGTCAAAATTCCTCAACCGGAAGTACCACTTTATTAGTTGTTTTTTTTTACGTTTTTTGCGATTTTCTTGAAACTTGATATATAAACTAAACATATAAAGATATACAACTTTTATTTAAAACATTTCTCTAGAAAAATTCATTTAAGGGCACTTTTGGAGGAGGGATGGAGTTATGTTTTTCTCTAAAGTGCTATTATAGTTGATATACAATTCTATCCTCCCACTAGAATTAATATAAAAATAAATAGTTGGTGCAATAATTCCGAGTTTCAAGAAAATTAGTACACCGGAAGTGCGCTTTTACTGAACAGTTTTTTCAGTTTTCGACGAATTTCATTAAATTTGGTACACAAACTATAAAATTTGTCAATTATAATTTTGAGAACTGGAGTAAGAGAAAGTTGTGTGAGTGTTTCATGCCAGATTTTTTTTTTGTTTATTTAGCTCGTCTAGTAATCGCTATTATTTTCCTAACCATTGCTTTCACACTTGTTCTTATTTTATTTATCAAAATTATATTAATCTTATCCGATGTTCGCATCTATAAGTGTGGGTGAGCTATAGACATTTTAATAACACTCTTATTTCATAAAAAAAAAATTTGGGGGGTGGATAAAAAGTAAACAAGAAGGAAAAAGGGACAAGTGGAAAAAGATTTATGAAAAATCCACGTAGGCACGAACCTCCGCGAGCCCCTTCTAGCTCCACTAATGGCTCTAACGAACTTTTTATATACTTCAGCATATAAAAGGGTGTTTCACTTTAATTTCAACCAATTATTAAAATTAATTAAAAAAAAATCTGGTGTGAACACCACCACACCAACGTTCTCTTCACTCCATACTCAAATTTATAATTGACAAATTTTTATAAAGTTAGTGTTACCAAATTTTAATGAAATCGACGAAAAGTTTTGAAAACACGTCCAGTAAATACTGTCCCGTTTTACTAATTTCCTTTGAAACTTTTACTTGAATTCTGTGGTCTTATATTAAATTTTTCTAAGTTATTTCAATTTGGATGACAGAATTGTATAAATCAACTGTGATAGCAATTGTTAAAAGAAAAAAAAAAAAAACCCATACCCCCCTCCCCCACAATTCCCCTTAAATGAATTTATCAGGGGAAAAGTTTCAAATAAAAGTTGTAGCTCTTTATATATATAGTTAACAACGCTGGTTTAAAGAAAATCGTTGGAGCCATTTTCGAGAAAATACCAAAAAACTGAAAATTATATTTCAGTAAAAACGCACTTCCGGTTATCTATTTTTTTTCAAACTCGGAATTTCAACAACATATTTAATTCTAATTAACATATTTAGATGACAGAATTGTCTTATATACTGAAACAGCAGTTAAGATGAAAACCTAACCCCACCCCTCCCCCAGAAGTGCCCTTAACTGAATTTTCCTGGAGAAATGTTTCAAATAAAAGTTGTAGCTCTTTATAGTGTAGTTGATATACCAAGTTTAAAGAAAATCTTCGGAGCCATTTTTGAGAAAATTGCAAAAACGTAAAAAAAACAACTAGTAAAGTGTACTTCCGGTTGAGGAATATTGACACATAAAGCACCGTCAGATCCCATGCTGATACCTAAACGTAATATCAAGTTTGAACTTTCTACGATTTTTCCGTTTTTTGAGCTATGCTGTTCACATCATACATCCACACAGAAGACCACACAGACGACCAACACAGACCATTCGCTCAAAACCTCTTTTTTGGCTCAGGGACCTCAAACGGATATTTCCGTTGAAAATCGATATCGAAAATTGACACGATTACAATACGTGGTTGCTCTGACTAGGAGTAAGATAGAGTCATTGAATTTATATTAAAAATAACAAGTTGGGTAATTTGTTCGTTTGGAACTTGAACAAATACGGGTGTGACCTTATTACACACAACACACACACACAACTTCTATTACTACAAATGAAGTCCATTGGAGTTTTCTTTTTTTTTGGAGAATAACCTGAAAACTGAAAAAAAAAAACTGTTTAGTAAAACTGGCACTTCCGGTTTACTCATTTTCTTAGAATTCGAAATTTTGGCAGTCTAATTAATTTTGTTTAGATGACAGAATTGTATAATCAACTAAAGATAACACTTTAGAGGAAAACATAACCCCATCCTTCCCCCCTTCCCCCAATAGGCCCCCATTCACAGTGACTTTAGCCGAAGAAATGTTGCAAATAAAAGTTGTATTATCTCTTTATATAAAACTTGGTATTGGAACAGTCTATCGTTGTTTCAGTTTTTTTTTGCGATTTTCTTGAGAAGACTCGGTAAAGATTTTATTTAAACATCAGAGACATTTTCCGTGGTAGCCTGCTTCATTTTGTGGTCATCGACCGGTTTCGGGCGTTCGCCCATCTTCAGGATGCGTTCTTCAGACAGTGTGCCAACACAGACTCGTACAGAACGTGAGTTTTCACAACTACTCAGTGTTCGTGTTAACTAACACTACAACTGCCTATCGAGTTCAACACTTTTAGATACCAGTCCGCCTCCTTATCATATCGCTGCTATTGTGACTAAGACTTACGTGCTGGAACTGTACGGTAACTAACTGCCAATCATATATTGGGGGTCGAATCTGAACCCATCCAATCCAACTCCTGGCCACCAATTTACTAACCGTCCTTTCTATTATCCAACTTTACCCTTGTAACCAGATCACTATTCCTTTCGTCATACTCTGGCTAGTACCCGTAGTAATTTTTATTTAGTTTATATTATTTATATATTTTTATTTGTTTTGATTTTTAATTTACTTATTTATTAAGGTTATAACAGATTCCACAATAAGCTCCTGTCACACTCTAATGCTTTAGCCCAAGCCCTCACCTCACATTCCCTCCCTGGAAATCCTCGACGGCGCTTTAAAGCGCCGTTGGCCCCGCAACCTTTTAAATAGCTAGTGGTAGTCATCAATGGATTTTCATTTTTTCAGAAAAATTGGTTTCTTTCCTCTTAGGCGGCCTATAGGAGCATGATCTTAAGGTATTCTTTGAAGTAACATTTCAGTACAGATTATGATCTCTCTACTAATGGGCCTTTCCTCCTTAGCTTACTTTCTTCACCCTTCATCCAAAAAAAAATTTTTTTGCGTGAGCATGGTGACCTTTCCAAAAATGTAACCTGGAGTTAACTTGTTAATTCCAGAGCCAACTTCACCTCCTCACCTATGATTGAATGAAATAGGACAAGGACAGAATGAAGATAAGGGAATTTTGTGTAATACCTCCAAAACTACAGTCGAATAAAAAAGAGATATCGTATCTGTAGGTAAGATCGTGGATTGTAATTATGATGGGATATTCTTTTGAATGGAAGAAGGTGGAGATTCCCCCACAGACCAGGGAATCCAATGGATAACCAACCCCCAGTGCTAATTTGTGGATCCATCGAAGTTAAAGAATATTGAAATAGGAAAGAATAGGGAGATGCCACGTGAAGTGTGGTTCTTTAGTTGCCTCTTACGACATCCCGAACGGGATTTGGCCTAGCCTAAATCCCATGACCTGTAGGGATATGCTAACGTTGTGCAATATTTTATTGGAAAACTAATATGCGTTATTGAAGATAAAAAAATGTGGTGTGAAACACTCATACAACTTTCTCTTACTCCAGTTTTCAAAATTGTAATGGACAAATTTTAGAGTTTGTGTACCAAATTTGATGAAATTCGTCGAAACCTGAAAAAAAAATGTTCAGTAAAAGCGTACTTCCGGTTTTTTATAATTTTCTTGACACGCGGAATTTTAGCCGTCTATTTATTTGTAATTTATTTTGTTTGGATGGTAGAGTTGTATAATCAACTATTATAACACTTTAGAGAAAAACCTAAACCCACCCTTCCCCCAAAAGTAGCCTGAAATGAATTTTCCCGGAGAATGTTTCAAATAAAGTTGTAGCTCCTTTGTTTTGTAGTTTTGATATACCAAGTCTAAAGAAAATCGTCGTGTGGCATTTTTTTTTTTGAGAAAAATCGCAAAATGGTAACAAAAAAAAAAAAAAAAAAAAAAAACTAGTAAAGGGGTACTGTCCGTTTGAGGAATTTTGACAGATAACGTCTGTGATAACTAAACGGCCATATCAAATTTCAACTTCCTCCGGTTTTTCGTTTTTGAGCTATTCTGTTCACGATACTAACACGTACTGCAGATCCCATGGAATGATAACTAAAACGGAATATCAAATTTCAACTTTCTACGGTTTTTCGTTTTTGAGCTATGCTGTTCACATACACACAAACAGACACACACACACACACAGACCATTTGCTAAAAACCACTTTTTTGGACTCAGGTGACCTCAGAGCGAATATTTCCGGTGAAAACTCGATATCGAAAATTTGACACGATTACAATACTTCCTCTTTACGAGTAAGAGAAAGTAAAAAATTCAATTTTTTTTTTATTTTTATTTAATTTTAATTTATGAAAAACATTTGTGTTTCCGGGTTGAGACTGCGTCAGTAATTGGCTAGAAACCGATGTTTCACCCATATTGCAATGAGCTTCTTCAGGGTGGTTACATCTTGAAAGCTAATGGAGCCGCGCAAACTTAAGTGTTTTTCCATGAAAATGGCCGTAGAAACCTAAAAGATCAAAGTTTTATTTGTATTTCATTTTTGTTTCTACTAAACCTGTTTATTTAATTGTTTTTACTTACTTAGGTATTTTTTATTCCATCCAAGGTTAAAATGTTGTGGTGCTAAAAGTCTAGATTATATTCAATTAAAGTGTCTGATAATTCCATAAATTTTATTTACCTTCTTTTTTTTTTTTATTAATGGCCTTATTATTCGAAACCATAGTCAACTAAACAGCTAATGTTTAAATGACAGTAATTTTTATTTTAATATTATTTATAAATTTTACCATGCTCTTGTAAGTTCTTCTGTTTGCTGTTGCTAATATTAAAACATAATTGAATGGATGCTCGATATAAAGAGTTACTTCGTGAAATAGAATACTCGTGTTCCAAAATCTCTTTTTCATAGCTTGTTGCACATTTATCATTATTAATTTTCCCAATTTTTTGCTGCACATAAAACCATGGTTTATTCTCAAACGATTCATTTTATTCGGCAAAAGTTCTTTTTTTAAATCTTCACCTTTATACCATGGTTTATCATCGCTTATCCTATTATTTATTTATTTTTTGTGTGTAAAATTATCCCTTTTTACTTTTTAGTGTACTAATCTTGCATTCTTTGCTATACCTTTTGTAATGTTATGGTGAGATGTGTGTATAGGTAGCTTGTGGCGTGAGCGTCTTAGCGAAAAGGGCTTGTATGTATATACGGTTAAGAGATGGAAGTATTAAGAATAATTAAGAACACACTGGTAGATTAATTTAAATAAAACTTATAATAAATTCTTATAACTCAATACTGGTATTAGCTCTGATGTTTCCATTGATTTGTAACACAAGTCTGTGTTGGAAAGGATGTTTCTCTTTGTTCTTCTGTTCCTCCCCTGTTAGGAGAAGGGGGTAGTACAATGCCAGTAACTGGACTTCCTTTCTACCCGGCTTGCCCTTTTGCAAGAGTATGTCACATATTTTGTTAATTTAGATTTATTTAAAAATTAATATATTTATATGTTTCTTGCTGGGGCGGGTGTTGGTGTATTGGTTATGAGCATGGACTTGTAAGTGGGGAGGACCCCAGTTCCGAGTCCAGCGTATAAGCTTAAATTTTATTGGTTTAAAATGTTAATTAGTAAAGTAGTGCTTCCGCCCCCGTCCACGCACCTAATTTGGAGTTGGACTTAAGCCCGCCTGAAAAAATAGGCATTACTTTACTTACTTTATTTATATGTTTCTTGCATCCATCACACTTTTGTTAAATTTTTGGATAAAATTCTTCAAATGGAAACTTTATATCAATAGTATATCCTTCCAATAGATTTATGTAAGTAGCGTAACTGTATTTTAATGGATGAATGTATTTATAAGAATGAATGTTTTTATAAAGTTGAACGTATTTATAAGGATGAATAAAGATTTGAAGTTAAAAAAAATTAATTGTATTAACAGCAATTAGAATGTTTCATACCAGATTTTTCCTGCAGTTTTCACATATGAGGAAATTAATTTGGCGTAATAATAAATAGAAAACATTTTATTATTATTAATTTTGTGTTTTTTTTTTTAGTACTGTATTAATTGTATTATTCAATTATAAGCTATCATTCTCACGCGTATTTTTTTTGAAATTTCCAAGGACGGTTTTTAATAATTTCTTGGCATTGTCTTAGATTAAATGAGGAAGAAAGCATTTCCTGTCTGTTTTTAATTGTTCCTCAAAGTAATTCATCATTTTTATTATCATCCTGTTCGATGAATATTAAAAGAAAAAAAAGAAACTATTTATACGACTTTCTCGTATGAAAAAACGTATGAATACTCCATCACTTGTTTGTCGATTTCCAGCAGGCGTATGATAGCCTGGATCGTAATGAGCTGCTTTATTGTGTAATAGGTTTTAGGATACCAGCAAAACTAGTCAGGCTCACAGAAATGTCACTGACGAAATCAAAGGGACACGTGAAAGTATGGGGTTACTATTTAGGAACCTTTCTTTCTAAATAAAGGTTTGAGGCAAGGAAACCCTACCTATCTCTCCCGTATTAGCCCTGGAGAAGGTCACATTTCTGCCACACACAATTGTAAAACACTGAACACAATTTACTGTCCGACACTTGACATAAGTGCCGGGATAGAAATGTCAGATGTAAACGTACCCATATATTCATTCTCTCTCCTTCTCAACTCCCATACAAATTAATTTAAACAGTATCCTCCAGGCTAAATCTGATGCTAGAGGAACCGATAAATTACCCATTTCTATTATCAAGAAATCCTTACCGTGTATTATTCCTTAGTCCTAGATATTTACAATCATACTCTTTCCTTTTCTTGCTACCCCTCTCTCTGGAAACAATCTTGTATCAAACCAATTCCTAAATCAAAAAATCCCTCCTCACTAAGTGACTACCGCCCAATTTCTATCCTTTGCTCTTTATTTAAACCTTTGGAAAGAATAGTGTTTTCTCAAGTATCAATAATTTATCACAATAGATCGCAATAATTTACACGACCCGTTTCAATCAGGTTATCGAAGGGGATTCAGCACGCAGAGTGCTTTGTTGAAAATAACTGATGACATACGTAAAGCGGTTGTTAATCGAATGGTAACAATTCTGGTTTTGTTCGATTTCAGTAAGGCATTTGATTGTGTTAATCACAATTTATTATTGAGAAAGTTGAAAGATATTGGTTTTTCCGTGAGCTCACTGAAATGGTTTCATTCTTATTTTGAAAATAGAGAACAGCAAGTTATTGTGGATAATATGGCTTCTTCATGGCTGAAAGTTAGTGGTGGAGTTCCGCAAGGATCAGTTCTGGGTCACTTACTTTTCTCTATTTATGTCAGCAGCATCAGTCAAGTAATGAAGTTCTGCAATCATCTGATTTATGCTGATGATTTGCAAATCTATTACCATTGTCTTCCTGCTTCATTAGATGAAGGCATCCGTAAAGTTCAGATTGATGTTTCTTCGATATCTTCTTGGGCCGTAAGTTATTGTCTCAAGATAAATATTTCAAAAACAAAGGCATTGATTGTGGGAAACTCGAAATTCATTAGTAGAATTCATTTTGAGAATTTACCATATCTTGTAATAAATTGTGCCTCTATTCCCTACGTTTGTTCAGCAAACAATTTAGGTGTAATTATTAACAATACACTATCTTGGACTGATCACATACAACAGATTTCCAATAGGATTTATAAAACTATTCACCAATTAAAATATAATAGGCACGTGTTACCTATGGACCTTCGAAAGATGCTCATTTCCACGCTAGTGTTTCCTCATTTAGATTATTGCTGTTTAGTTTATAATGACCTCACAAGTGAATTGAATACTAAACTTCAAAAAGCCCTCAATTCATGTGTTTAGATTTATTTTCAATCTTAGGAAAGATGAGCACATAACTCCTCATCTTCTATCTCTTCGTTGGTTGAATTGCGAAAATAGGAGAAAGTATTTCTTGGGTATGATGTTCTATATTCTCCTTAGCACTAGGATCCCCTCGTACCTTGCCAGTTCGCTTGTTTTCAAGTTTAATGTTAAAAAAAACGATTTACCAGAACTGACTTGACAGAATTAGTTATACCGGTGCTTCGCACCACTACTTATCAGAGATCTTTTGTTTATTGCGGGCAGTAAATTTTGGAATTCTATACCAGTATCAGTTAAAACATCAAAAACTTTAACAACTTTCAAAAGTAAATTATATGATCACTTATTTCATACTCAGCAGTCTTGTTAATTGATTTTTAATTTTCTTTCCATATTATATAGTATTTAAATTATTATTTGTCAATTTTGCTTCTTAAGATTTTTCGGTTTTGAGATATTTTGTTTACAGACGGACAAAACACCACCCCTATTCGCCAAAAACATTTTTTTTTTTTTACTTTGGGGGACTTTAAAAAACCTATTTCCGCTAAGAACTCAATTTAGAGAATTGTGATACGATCGCTACTTCTTCTTCTAATAGCATTGAGAGAAAGTGGTAACTAGATATAGATTGTTGTAGGGGATTATCGCACTGCGACCTGAAAGATCTGTTGTGCCCCCACCCCCCGGAGCCTTCTCAGTGCACTGCCGGCCTCCAAGCACTGTTCTCTAGCAACAGACAACACTGCTCATCCAGTACAGTGAGTTGTAGAGGCCCCTAGGAAGAGAAAATCAAAGGGCACCATGCAGCATTCGAACCCGGGATCTCTGCGTTGCTAGTCCAAGCGTGCTATCGCTGAGCTAATCCCTTTCTTCTCCCTTGACTTACGCCAATTAACTAGGGACCGAAGACCCTAGTTTGTGTACTGTGTTTGTCCTTGTCTGTAAAGTATAGAGTCTATGTAGTTTAAGTGTATTGTGTACTGTTCTGACGAAGTGCATGGAGTACTGAGCTGTGGTAACCCGTGGGGACGGTACTCCCCCCCACCATGCTAATTGCATGCAACAGATACCCCTTGCGGGCAAAGTGGTCACTAAGAATGGAAAAATATTAAATGATTTTGTTATTAATTTTTACTACCAATCAATCTATCGTACTAATCTATTAGTAAAAGAAGTTGAAGGCAGCTAAAAATTGATTGTTTACGTCGACCGGCTAGGAAATCTCGATTAGAAAAGATAAGGAACGAGATTGTTAGAGAAATAATGGAGGTAGAGGGGAGTATAAGAAAAAGGAGGCTACAATGGTTTGACCATGTCAGAAAGGGTGGAAGATGGAAAGGCTGCCCCCCAAAAAAATATTAAAATGGACGCCCACCCGTAAAGACGCCTCATATCAGCTCTGTATCATTAAAAAAACGCCAGGGCTGAGGCGAATGAAATTTCTGATCCCACCTTCGGCTCCAAATTATGGATGCCATATTTCAGGAATCGTACGCACTCACTAAGAAAGGTGAAACGGTTTCTCATCCTTTTGTCCCCATTTCCTGCAAAGTGGATCCGAAGAGCGCCCACATATATGCATATATTTCAAGAAGGCAGAGTATGTGCCCTGTAAAACTTGACAGTAATTCTCCGGAGCTATACTTTCGTTCTGCCGAGGAGATGGAGATAGTTTGTGCGACTCTCTGAGGGGCGGGCCTTCCAGGAAAATATTAGAGTGCCTCAGGCCCCGCAGATTTTTCCAAATATAATCTATGTTTTGCATGTCTGCCATTTGTTAGAGACGCACAGAAAGGATCCGGAATGGGCGTTCGTGAGGCGCTCCTCCTTCGCCAGACTGTGGCCTCTTCGTCGCCTCAACTTACATACCAAGATCTCAAACCTTTATTTGAAACATTTCTCCGGAAAAATTCATTCTTAAATTAATTTAGTCATCACTTGTGATGGAGGGGTGTGTGGGTTCTGTTTTCCCATAAAGTGCGTATCATAGTTGAGTGTACAATCCTACCACTAAAATAAAACTTAATTAGAAGAAATAGATTGCTAAAATTACGAGTTTTCAAGAAAATTAGGGTTAAACCGGAGTTAGGCGTTTTTAGTGAAATATTTTTTTTTTTTTAATTATTACGATTTTCTTCATAAAAACATCGAATAATTCATAAATGTGATATGTGACTATAATATTGTCCAGTAAAGTTTGTAAACTGCATTAAAGAATGTATGTGACGTAGTTCACATGGATTACTGTGAATATTAATTACGAAATTTTGACACAATCGATAAGTATTTGGTTTAAAAAAAAAGAAAATGTTAAATGATCGGATAGGAGAAACTATTAGTAAATCCCTCCAGATCCCGACCCCCCCATGACCATCTAATGCCTTATTTGCATGGAATTTAATACGCATTTTTTTCCCATACTTCACAAACCTGGAAACGTCTAATATCAATCCAAATTTGCTCCCACTAAGTATTTTTTAATAATTACCAGTTGCCATTATGTTTATACAGTAAATGGAATTTTTTTTTTATATACCGTAGTTGTGCTAAAAAGTACGTTTTTCACATGTTAAACCTCTGATCCGGTTAACCTTATTTGACTACTTTTTTTCTTGCAGATTTAATTAATGATAACAAAACGCAGTTTTTTATATATCAGTTTACCTACCAGGGTTATCAATGTATATTATTATTTTTTATTACTCCACCGCCACTTAGGGTAAATATTGTAATTTTTTTTTATTAAAATTATAAAAATATGATTTTTTTTTTAATTTAAAATTTATTATTTCTCTTGATTTTGTGTAAGAGGAAGTATTTGCGTTCTTTTAAAGTTGAAGCGTGTTTTTCACCGAAAAATATTCAAGTTCAGACTCCTGAATACGAAATAAAGGTTTTAGACGAATAGTTGTGTGTATGAGTGTAAAAGAAAAAGAGGAAGATAAGTAATAAACTGGTATAATTGATCGAAAGTGCAGAGAGAAACTCAAAATTGACTAATAAAGTTACTGTTACTTACGCTAATACAGTGGGAGACTTTGTATTAGTATTATACAGGCGAGGAGCCCTACATGGGAATCAATATTTTTTTACAACAGTTTACGATAAGGTTCACAACCCAGTCCAGCAAACTTCTAATATCTCTTTCTTCTATTATCAGTCTTAGCTTTCTATAGAAGGCGTCCCAATTTTAAAAATGTGTGCCACTTTTGAAATAACTCTAAACGGAAAAAAGATACAAAAAAGAGCAAGTAACGTGTTTGTGAATTATTGGCGCTTAGTTTATGATGGTGTTAGGTTATTTGATTTTATTGGCTAGCCTTACACCTGAAATCGGTTTTGAAAGTGGCGGATTTCCTTTTGATCCCACTTTTTACTACTTTATTGAAAACTACTAAAAAAAAATGAGAATACGCCTTGTTAATTTTACTTCAATATTTCAAAACAGGTGAGAAATATTCAGCCATAAAGATTAAATTTTCATCGTGTTTTGTTTTACTATTTCTCTGTTCATAACTAAATTCTAGCGGATTTCTTATTACTTTTGTAATAAATATGAGAGTTCAAATGTTGACAACACTTAAAACCTATTTTAGAACCATAAGGGCACAATAAAATCAGGTAAAACCCCAGTTTTTCATTAAACAAAAAAAATTTCCAGTCGATTTACAAAAATCTTAAAAAAAAAAAAAATAGTTCCTGTTTATCAAAAATGGACATGGCAGGCGATCTGAAGGCCAGCTTACCGGTCCACCTGTCTCCCGATCCAGCAGATTATTGACATCTCATTCACTTTTCTCTTCGCCAGTTCGCCAGATTTAACCCATCTTGAATTTTGTCTTTTGGAATATCTCAAAGAAAAAAATTTATGTCAGGGAACCAACAACTCCAGAAGCACTTAGAGAAGACATATCCAAACCTGCTTAGCAATTCCGGCAGACATGATATGGTTAGCAACTTCATCTGTTGGGCAGCGACTACGCTTGTGCCGGTTAAGCCGAGGAGGTCATTTTGAATAAATAGGAAATATTTTTTTTTTATAGATTTTTGTAAATAAACTGGAATATTGTTTTGTTTTAATGATGTTTTACCTGAATTCTAAGTCCCTAATGGTTCTAAAATAGGTTTTTAAGTGTGTTATCAGCATTTGAACTCTTTTATTTATTAGAAATTAATAAGAAAATACGCTTTTAATTTTAGTTTATGAAACAAAGACGAAGAAAATTTCAATCTTTACTATTGAATATAAATATTGAAGTGAAATTAACGGTATTATTCTTCATTTTTATTTTAGTAGTTTTCAATACAGTAGTAAAAAGTGGGGGGTCAAACTGGTAGGTAAACTGATATCGGCAACTTTCAATCACCGATTTCATGTGTAAGGTGGCAATAAAGTCAAATAACATTAATACCATCATAAACTAGAGCGGAAATACTTCAACTTTTTCACTGTTCACTTTTTTTGATATCTTTCTTCGTTTTAAGAGTTAATTCAAAAGTGGCCCGTTTAAATGGGACACCCTTGTATATTATCACTCGCTACCTAACTTCTATATATATATACTTTTAAAGTCCTTGCAGTTTGTGCATCCTCTCATTATACAGTGTTCAACATTTTATTCTTGCTTATTTCATCTTAAAATCCTTTCATTCTAAATTCTCTCTCCTTCTTCACATCCATTATATTGATTTCCGTCAAGGTACAACCATCGTATCTGACACAATTTTGGTCAAAATCTATCAACCGGAAGTAACAAATTACCGATTTTTTTTTTAAATCAATTTTTTTTTGAGTTACTCGAAAAATGTCCCAACCCAAATGCTTATCACTTTTATTTGATGTATTTTTTCCAGGAAAATTTTATCACTGCAATCGTTGAATAATAATATGACGATTATTACAGTCAATTAAATTTAGTGATAAAAATTTAACTTTCACACACTAGTGAATTAAATACTACTTTCTCTCACAAGTGTATGTGAAAGTTACTTGTTTTGTGAAGTGCATATAAATACGTGTTATGATATTGCCAACTATAATAATAATAATGTTTATAAATGTTTCAAATAAAAGTTGTAGCTCTTTGTATATGTAGTTGATATATCAAATTTCAAGAAAATCGTCGGAGCCATTTTTGATAAAATCGCAAAAAAGTAGAAAAAAACGAACTAGTAAAGTGGTACTTCCGGTTGAGGAATTTTGACAGATAATGTACTGTCAGATCCCATGGTTGTAGTAGTTTGAAGTAGTTGACAAGTTTATATACCTTGGAAGCCATGTAGACCGCAACAACGACATGCAATCTGTAATAAAGAGAAGAATAGTTGCGGCTAGTAGGTGTTATTTTGGGCTACTACAATTTATGAAAAGTAGGCTGATATCTCGTAGTTCCAAGATCAGGATATATAAGACCCTTATACGACCAGTTCTAACTTATGCCTCGGAATGCTGGACCATAACCAAAGCTGATGATCTAAGTCTCCAAAGATTTGAAAGAAAAATCCTAAGAAAAATTTTTGGGCCTATTCGTGATGGAGAAATATGGAGACAAAGATCAAATAATGAATTAGCCCAGCTTTACAAAGATATAGATGTCGTTCGGCATATAAAGATCAGCAGGCTCAGGTGGGCGGGCCATGTTGCCAGGATGTCTGAAGGGGAGATCCCAAAAAAGTTGTTGGACGACAGGATCTACCACAAACGTAGGAAGGGCAGACCCAAGGTCAGATGGAGTGATAATATAACGAATGATGCTAGGTCCCTTCTGGGTGTGACAGATTGGAGATCGGCGGCGCAAGATAGAGACAGATGGCGGACTATGTTGGAGGAGGCCAAGACCCAGTAATGGGTTGTAGCGCCATGTAGAGAGAGAGAGAGAGATCCCATGGTGATACCTAAACGGAATATCATGTTTGAACTTTCTGTGGTTTTTCGTTGTTGAGCTATGCTGTTCAAACACACAGACCATTTGCTAAAAAAAAACACTTTTTTTGGCCTCAGGGGACCTCAAAAAGGATATTTCTGTTGAATGCTGGATATCGAAAATTTGACACGATTACAATACTTCCTCTTACTAGGAGTAAGTGAAAATAAAAATTAGTAAAAACGCACTTTTAGTAAACCGATGTTCTTCAAACTTGGAATTTTGTTAACATATTTAAATTCACATTAATATATTATTTAGATGATAGAATTGTATAATAAATTAAAATAACACTTTAGAAGAAGGAAAAAGCATAAACCACTCATATTCCCCAAATGTCCGTTTAAATGAATTTCTCCGCCGGAGAAATGTTTCAAATAAAAATTGTACGTCATTATTGTACTCTTTACGTTTAATTGATATTGCTTAGTTTATCCAAAATTGAAATATCCATGCAATTTCCGGTTAAGGAATTTTGACAGATAAGTTTCCGTCGAATCCCATGGTGATACCCAAACGGAATGTAAAGTATGAATTTTCTTCGATTATTAGTTTTTGTGCTATGCTGTTCACTTACATACATACATACATACAACACAGAAACCCTGTGCTAAAAAAAAAACACACTTTTTCGGACTTAAGGGACATCACAACTTATATTTCTTGGTATCGAATTCTTGGAAAACTTGATATCGAATCTTTAACATGTTCAGCAATACTTCCTCTTACCGTAAGTAACAGGAAATTAAAAAAAAAAAACAAAAACACAAAAGTTGTTTTTTTGTATGCAGTTGCAAACGGGGGTAAACTGTTTTCTTCTTCCAAGCTTGAGATTATTTATCCATTAAAAAGTTATCTAGGAAATGACGACATAGTGTCTACACACTGCATGGATGGTTAAACGACTTTCTTATGTCGACATTTTTGCCACAGCAAAATGTGTTAATCAATGATTGTTTTTTTTTTCTTTCTTTTGTTCTAATTAATTTTTAATTGTTTGAATGAATTTTAACATCTTATTCTCTATCCTCTTTATTGCCTTCGCATTTTGATGAGCTATCATGTGAAATGTGACCATCTTCAGATGCTGATAGATTTTGTTGTCATTATCTTCGCAGCTTTCGCTCATTTACTGGATTTCGAGTTAAAAAAATTAAGACCATCTACTGGCACGATGCAGAGCCGAGAGCGCACACATTTTGCATCTGGTATTTTATCCATCGTAGCCATGCATATTTATTGTCTTCCTGACCGGTTTCGGATTTTCATCCATCGTCAGAGCAAATTCACCAAGTTCGTGTAGAGACTTCACTTCAACTTCATTCAACGACGTTTCATGGATGAAAATCCGAAACCGGTCAGGAAGAAAATAAATATGCATGGCTACGACGGATAAAATACTAGATGTTTTCCAGCATTGCGGATGCATCTACATATTTAACACACATTTTGCATTGAATGTTAACGATCTCACACTGTTTAACAAGAGCTCCTGAAGATGGGCGAACGTTCAAAAAAACTGGTCGATGACTATAAAATGAAACAGGTTATCAGGAAATTCTGATTTTCCAAGATTTGAGAATCCAGACACTCCATTTTTGCTCTGTTTTTCTCGTCATTTCTAGTCTTTCGCTCTTTCACGCTAAAACTGTTTTAAACCCAGCCAATTATTCTTCTTTTGTCCTTATCTCATAGGCACGTCTTAGTGATTTGTCTCAGTTTGTTTTGCTCTGTGACCTAGATGCTGGTTTTTATTGATGCTGGCTTTGATGATGACGTCTCCACTTTTGGTTTACTTTCTTTTTTTTCCGATACTTTTTCTCTATGGTCTGAAATATTGTCTATGGATGTAGTCATTGTCCATAATTCAGTGGAATATTTTAGGATTATTTTAATATTCACCAAACGGAAATTCTGAATATATTGCTTCTATCTGAAGTTTGTAAGTGTAAACGAAAAATGTGTACCTCACATGTGAATGACACTTATTCTTACAAATTTCCTTTACAATTCAAAATTTGTCCATTTGTCCTAACATAAATGTAGAGGGGGGAAGCAAATACCAACCTATAAACCATAAAGGACATTACAATCCGGAAAAGAGCGCCACTAACATTGAACCAACCCCCATATATTTTAAATTTAACGCTACAAATAAATCACGCAAAATTTATTAATCTGAATTTATTTATTTTTTAATTTTTGAAATAGAACTGATAGATTTATATCTGTGCAGTTAGCATACCAAGTTTAAATAAAATCGTCGAGAAAATTAAAAAAAAAAAAACCGATTTTGTAAATTTGATTTTCCGGTTATCCGAATTTTTGGTTTTATCAAATTTGGAATTCTAACAAAGCCTCTAAAATATTATAGATAGTGGGAGAATCATACACTGAATTCAAGAAGTACTTAAATGATAGCATAACGTAAATCCTCTCCCCCCCCCAGAACCCCACAAAAAAATCAATTTACCTGAAAAATGTTGCAAATAAAAGTTGTAGGTATTTATATGTGTTAGATAATATAAACGACTAGCTAACCCGACCACGCTTCGCTGTGGCTCAGTCTGATTTTTAGGCTTAACCATGCGTGATTTCGATAATTTATTTCGATACTTTGGAATATCCTGTCTACTAATTCTTCTTTTGAGTGTACAGTGTTGCAGAAATTAAATGGGAAGGTGATTTTTTTTCCCGTTTCCAGATTTGTAGGAAGAGTGCCGCCACCGAGTTCGAGTAATTATCTTGAAAATATGGCAGCTGTTGATCGTTTTGAACCTGAACTCTCATATTCGTTGTTAAATGAATTTTTTTTTTACTATGCTCCAAAGAGTTGAATATTTCAAGCAGGCATGCAATTCATCAGCTGGCGTTGAGCGAGATATCACTGGAAGCGTTTGCCTGAAGTCATCGGCTAGTAACCACCAATGCTCCACCAAATGGAACCTGATTATTTCGCAAGCGTTTCAATGTTATGCTCTAATGCTTCCAATGACTTCTTTATAAGCCATTGTACACTTAACCCATACAATGATTTTGCAGGCCCGAAGAATCTTTCCCATTCCTGATAATTTAGAAATATTACATTTTGGGTTTTCTGTGTAGTGCATGTTTTAAGTCATGGCAGTTAAGGAACTGAATGCGCTGTTCTACCTCCTTTCATCAACGCAGCAGCAATACCTGAAGCAAGTGCTAATGCAATATGACCGTTTTAATGGATTTTAGCTCGGAATTTCCCGTTTCCATGGGAACTTCGGAATTGAGGTATTTATAATAAGTAGTTGAGAAAGTGGTTCAGAGAAGAGAACCACCATTGCAACGCGTCTGAGTCTGTCTATTTCTGCCAACTCACGAAACGCTTGGAGAAGTTGTCGTTTCCGTGGGAACTTCGGTGTTAAAAAGTATATATAAACACTCAAGTAAAATTTCAAGTCAATCCGTCGACTACTTTTCGAGTTTTGCGGTCACAAACATACGGATGCTGAATTTTTATATATATAGATGTTAATCGGAAATAGAGTTGTTGGAATTCGCCAGAAACTTTCATGGTAGTACTTAGACAGAAGATCAAGTTTAATCTTCTGGCGACTTTTCGTTCTTGAGATATTCTATTAACACCCCCCAGACAACACAAAAAGAAACTACGTTTTTTTCGTAATCAAGTGCCTCAAAATATGTATGTTGAAAACTCAAGTTCACAAATTTGGCACACCTTACCCCAGTAACTGTGAGAGAATATAAAAATTGCATAATTGTATTCAGTCAGAAACAATTGTAAACAATTAGCAATTACAAAAAAAAAAAATTAGATAAAAACTTAAATAATGTCAATTATGTAAAAATCTAAATTTATTTTTGCAAAATTGAAATATCTACCTTAAATAATCTACCTCTTGGGGCGGGTGTTGGTGTAGTGGTTATGAGCGCGGACTTGTAAGTGGGAGGACCCCGGTTCGAGTCCAGCGTATAACTGCTAAATTTTATATTTGTTTAAAAAATGTTAACAGTAAAGTAGATGCTTCCGTCCCACCGTCTATGACACCTAATTTGGCAGTTGGACGTTAAGCCCGGCTGAAAAAATAGGCATTACTTTACTTTAATTTACCTCTTACGATTTTTTTCTCCCTAGTAGCCTTTAAAGTACACTGTTCGGAGATAGACAGTGTGTCTTTTGCGAGAGAACACTCTACGGAGGCTGGCAGTGCACTGAGAAGGCTCCGGGGCGCTAATGACCATAGATATTGATGCGCCTTAAATTATAAAGAAAAGAAAAAAAAAAGTTGATAACCAATAAATAAGAGGGTTTAATAAAATAAGTATGAGTTATAATATGACCCAACTATATTACGGTTACAGAAAATGTAGAAGTTGTGAAATCTTTGTATACGTAACTGTCGGTATTGCTGTATTTTTTTCATAACTGAATATAACTTCAGGGCATTTTTTTTAAGTTATATAACTATTGCACTAAGAGTTAAAAATTTATCATTTCTTAAATTCAAAAAACACTATCATATATTAATAATAATAGTTTTGGTTCTTAACTGATTTATCTAATTTTCAGTTTTCGATCTTTTTATGTATAAAATTGAGTTTGTTGAAGATGACAGAATATAATTATTATTGAACGCTTTTAGCAAATTTAAATTTTCTGTTTTCTTAATTTTATTTAATAAATTTATTTCAATTATCTTTTTTTTTTTACCAAATTTACCTATTCTAAAAACTTGTTATGTGGTAAACCTTGACCTATGTGGTTGATCTCATTTATTATTACATCGTAGACTTATTACATCCTCTTACTCCTAGTAAGAGGAAGTATTGTAATCGTGTCAAATTTTCGATATCGAGTTTTCACCAGAAATATCCGTTTTGAGGTCCCATAATTCCAAAAATGTGGTTTTTAACAAATGGTGTGTGTGTGTGTGTATTTTCCTCAACCGGAAATACCACTTTACTTATGGTTTTATTTTACTTTTTTGCATTTTTCTCAAAAATGGCTCAGATGATTTTCTTTAAACTTGTTATATGAACTACACATACAAAGAGCTACGTAATGTTTCTGTTACACTTGGACGCTTGTTGGTTTGTTGGTTGTTTGGTTCCACATATTCAGACATTATAAATGTTGCAATTTTAAGAAAAAAAAAATTGTTAATTAATTTGTATTAATTGGAGTAAGAGAAAGTCGTGTGAGTGTTTCACACTAGATTATATATATATTTTTTTTTCATTCGTTGTATGAGGTATGAGGTCTCTCAACTATGAAAATAATGTATATTTATTTATTTTTAGCGAGTGGTGTGTGTGTGTACGTACGTATGTATGTATGTATGTATGTATGTATGTATGTATGAGAGGAAGAATGTGTGTGTGCGAGTGTGTGAATGGCAGAGAGGGAGAGTATAATGGATGAGTTGGATGAAGAGAATTGGTTTGGTTTGATGAATTTAACAAGACTTGGTTAACACTGTAATATAATAATAATTTACAATGACTGCTTGGACCTTCCATTAAGGTATAGTGGAAAGGGTAATGACACGTTGTGACTGGTGAACTATCTTCTGAACTAATTTGAACTATATTTTCTCTGTGTCCCTATATTTTCACTGTTTTTATATGGTTTCTCCCACTCCGGGTCTGAGAGAGTGTCTGGTATTTTGTTTCTCTTTCTCTGCTCTCTTGGTTGATGTTAGGGTGAGAGAGAGAATAATAGTTTCATTTGATACATTTTAGTAAGAAACTTAATTTTGGGCTTTAGCTCTAAATTGCCATTACAAAATTTGTTGGTGATTGAAAGGGCGCTGCTTTCCTCTCTCTCTCTCTCTCTCTCTCTCCCTTTCATCAGATTCACTGTGACATCCCAAGTCAAAAAGATTTTGGTTAACTACAATGTAATTACTTCAGATAGCTCCTTATTTCCTAAAAACCAACAGCTATAAGAAGTATAATGGACTATGTGGCAACTCAAAAGATTAATAAAAAATACTAGCTTTAAGAAAATACGTCTATGTGGATTATAATAATTGCAATCAGAGTATGATATTCACTCTAGATTTTTATATATACATTAGATTTGTATCATCAAATACAACATAAAAAGTGATGCATGCAAATAATGAAAAAGCGTGAATCATTTTGATACTATAACCTTATATAACCATAATTTGCCACTTACCAGGAGGTTGTAGATTAACCACCCTTGATTTATCTTGCATATCACTTTTGCCATGAACGAAGGAAACTCTTGACGCAATTGTTGTGTATTATATTTGGACTTATAACTACAGCCGACTTCTCAGGGCTTTATATAGGGGGGGGAGGGATTTTATTATGGTTTGTATTTTTGTTGTTTATTGAGTGGTTCGGAACATAAAATTGCTTTTGTTATTTAGCATAAAGCGTCTAGTGCTAGTCTAGATTAGATTAAATTAGATTGGGGAAGGCCACGCCTCGTTCCACTGCGACCTTCATTTAAAGATCTATTGTGGATAAAGCTGAAAGTGGCTTCGTCATGAAGCTCGTGGCTTCGGGATTACCAATCCCCAGTTGAAGAAACCTTGTTCTCACAAAGGATGTGTACCGGGGTTTCCTCCTCGGTCCTGCAGAAACGGCATAATGCGTTGTCTGCAAGTAATAAATGGTACATGTGCCTATTCAGCCTACAATGCCCTGTTAGTAGACCCACTATTAGCCTTATATTCCTTCGGCTATGGCTCAATAGGTGGTTGGTAAATTTAGGCAAATGCCTCTTAATAAAGAGTTTAGCCTACTTCTGCCCTGACGTACTTTCCCACCATCGCAGACTCTGGTCTTCTATCCATTTCTTGATAGAAGCGTGAATGAGGCTCCTGGGCGTATTAAGGTATCCTTCGAGCCCTTCCTCGCCAGAGCATCCGCCCTTTCGTTGCCAAGAAATCCCGCATGACCCGGCACCCACCCAGGCGAGTGTCAGCTTATTCTTAGCACCCACCTCGGTTAGTGCAGATAGGCAGTCCCACACCAGTCTTCAGACTATTTAATGTGAGAAAAGTGCCTTCTGGGTTGCCTGACTATCGGAGTATATGGCCACCTTTGCCTTATAATCTCCTTAGCGCAGAGTTGTAGCGCCACAACTTCGGCCTTTGTGCCAGTCTAACAAGACGGGTGATGTATTGATTTACAGGAGGTTAATTTGAGATTGTTGGGATTCTATAATGCACAGCTGTAAAAATGCATTATGATACGAGGAAATATAAATACGACATACCGACTGATTGCAGCACAGGTTTGTTTAATAGGCACATAGCTGAACATATTTCTAGTAAAAATAGTATTACATAATAGGTTGCAGTTAATGTGTGTGTGTGTGTGTGTGTGTGTGTAAATAGCTGATATTTTCTATGTAATCACTAAACTCATTTGGATCTCTTATGTTTCTATTCATCGGAGCATAAATACGTCAATTAAATACCTTCCCCCCCCCATTTATTAACTAATTATTATTTCAAAATGTTTTTAACTTCTTAGGAATTAAAATGAATTTATTAATTTTAATCGAAGACGCGTCCTTGGTTTGGGAAAAACTGACGTCTCAGCCATATTTTTTTTTTTATAATAGACTTTTCAAGTTTAATGGTTGATTTAACTTGTCTAAAACT
This sequence comes from Triatoma infestans, assembly GCA_011037195.1. NCBI lineage: Eukaryota > Metazoa > Arthropoda > Insecta > Hemiptera > Reduviidae > Triatoma > Triatoma infestans. The sequence goes on along the minus strand of JAAEAF010001255.1, from coordinate 20,314 downwards.
TAAATGGAACAACTAACACGATAATAATGTCAATTGTAATCTGAGCGAAAGGTCGATTTATACCAAACAAGTACGCGTTTTCCACACAAGGCTCTGCTACTTTGCCTTATTTATTTTGCCCACTTTAATTTATAAACTAAATCTAAATATATTTCAATCGAAATCCATTATTTAGAAGCCCCAGATTACTAAATTGGCTTTTATTTTTTTCGCGATTATTACATTTTTCAAAGATATTATTAAAGATTTTTTCTAACCTTGGTATATTAAACCAATACAATTTTTTTTTTTTTTTTTTATAGAAGCGAGAAGTCCATTTGACATACTTTATAAGCCTTATTTTACGTAATTCAAAGCTATCATCAGAGGTCCTAGCTATCATGATGATGGCTGTGATATCAACGTCCGAATCCTAGGGATTATGTAAAATAAGGCTTATATATGAGTCTTAGGGTAATATATACAGGTAGGTACTCCTTATTTAACAATCTTCTACCTGTTTAACGGCTGCTCGAATTTATGTTCTAGCTTAAAATTACTTTTTTTAACGGAAAATTTAGTTCATCGCCTATATGAAACTTCTATTGTATGTGATTCCCTAAAAAATCTCTTACTCCCTATTAAGAAGAAGTATTGTAATTGTGTCTAATTTTCGATATCGAGTTTCTAACGAAAATGCACGTTTTAACGTATTTTTTTGAAAAGTGTGTGTGTGTGTGTGTGTGTGTGTGTGTGTATGTATGTATGTATGTATATGCATGCATGTATGTGAATAGCATAGCTCAAAGATAAAAAAAATTACAGAAAGTTCAAACTGATAATCTGTAGAGGTATCACCATGGGATCTGCCAGTAACTTGTCTGTAAAAATTCCTCTACCGGAAGTACTGACTTTACTGAATGCTTTTTCCTGCTACATTAATTAAACATATTAAAAGCCAAAATTTTTCTTTGCTAACACTTCTCCGGGAAAAATCATTTAAAAATACTTTTGTGGGAGAGGTGTGGGTTATGTTTTCTTTCTAAAGTCTATTTTAGTTTGTTATACAATTCTATCATCCAATATAATATTTAATTGGAATTAAATAAGTTATTAATATTCTGGGTTTGAAGAAAATCCGTTAATCGGAAGTGCGTTTTTACTGAAATTATGTCAGTTTTTTACGATTCATTTGGTTCCTGACCGATTTCGGATTTTCATCAGAGCAAATTCAGCAAGTTCATATAGATAGTTCACTTAAACGTAATGTTTCTGTTACACTCACATTTGTTGATTTGTTGGTTGTATATATGTGCGGAGGTTATCATAAACATTACGTTGAAGTGAACTCTGTACAAGAACTTGGTGAATTTGCTGTGACGATGGATAAAAATCCGAAACCGGCCAGGAACCAAAAAAAAAAAAATGAATATGCATGCTACGACGGATAAAATACCAGAAATAAAGTAAATATAATAAATTAATATGAAAGATATGTTGATTAGTTCCTGTTTGATTAAGGAGATTCCCATGATTGATGTTTTAAATATTGTTAGTTATTTTATTGATCAATGTAATTAAAGGTTATTTTTATTAGAAACATTGACCTTTAAAAAAATAAAAGGAAAAAATAAAATAAATTGTTAAAAAAAAAGGCCTCGAATTCTTAAATGAACGTGTCCATAATCCATTCCTCATTATTAACTTGCCGTTTCTTCATAAGGAAATAAAAATATGACAATAATTAAATTTAAATGGCTAAACCCTTTTTCTTTTGCGATTATAGTAAAAAGTAATTTCCAAGCGTGAAACCACATATAAGATTTCGTCAGCAATCAGGTTGCGACCCTTGGCTTGATCTTGCAAAAACAAGAACGTAGTCCTCCCCTTGGTCGAGCTTCTCCACCTTGAATTTCACTCGTACACTAATAAAGTTTTTAAATCTCGAAAAGCTACTTACCTTAACCAGCCTTCTCTATCTCCATTAAAGTTACCAAAATTTACAGCCGACCCCTGTTTAAGAAGTAAGTACCTGCATGTCGATTGGATTACTTCCAGGTCCCAGAGGAGACAACCTGTTAGAACTTGTAGGGTCCTCAGACGACACAATACGACTGAATCTTTCCATCGGAGGCAATAATGAGCGCTGTTTAGCAGACAGATGTTGCCTTATTAGAGTCTTATGAATCCAAATTGATGCCAATAAACCATTTGGGAGACCAGGACCGCCCTATATTAATAATAATAACAGTCTTTATTGAAATTTTTAACAATACATCGGCATATAATAAATATAATAAATCCTGATTAGCGGACTCATGGTCGTATGACCGTCTGAGGAAGTTGTTGTAAATAAATTAGATTGCAATATAAAAAGTACCAGTGCATAGATCCAAAATAGTAAAAAATACAGTAACAAGCAAAATTCAGGATACAGTATGAACATACATCTGGTGACTATAGACCATACAATTAAACAATATTAAATTAAATAAATAAAAATACAGTTAAATAAAAATACAGATATACGTGTCCAAGTATAGAGTAGGATTTGTGAATTGCACGTTAGTAATTAAATTCAATCACCAGGCTCTGTATCTGTAAGACCAGGCCTGTTTACAATAAGATATCAGGCTCAACCATTTCCTTTCATTAGGTATTATATCTATAAATCCATCAACATCCAACTGGTCTGTGTTAAAAATGTTCATGCCTAAAAGGTTTCAAAATAGGGCACACGCCCTCACAAAATGATAGACATTCTCATTACAACCCAAATTACAAAAAGAACACAACTTTATGTCATTACCCTATCTGTAATTATTTAGGTACAAGAATTCGTCCGTGCATTTAATAATCCAGCTAGTGGCTGCAGCATCAAGACCTTAGTATTCACTGTTTTATATAAGAGTTGATTGCGGCTGGTTTGTGCTTTACAGTGGTATTCTGTCATCAGTACTTCCCTAACTCTTTCAGCTATCTGCTTAGGTTTAGTATCCACATTAAACATTTCATCCATACAGATATTATACTTCTGACAAAAACATTCCCATTTTTTATACATACACATTTGTTTCCTAATCATTTCTTTGATTAATATGTGACGATATCTTTCTGGCGGTAAATTAGGATCGCCCTATACAAAACCTCCTTTGAAGATTGCCTAAGCGGGTACCGAAGGTGCCTTGCTTCATCCCGCAAAATCTCACATGTGGAACAAAACTGAGCTTACTATCCAAGATAATCCCTAAATACTAAGTTTGCTGGATCCTCCGAAGACGGTTCCACCCAAAGCGAACCACTGGCTGCCTATGTAATGCCAAAACACCCATCATTAACGTTTCCACTGTTTTTGTAGGTGATATCTCCAGTTTATTTTCTAGACACCAATATCCCAATGCTTACTTCGTCAACGTGGCTCTTTCCTCAAGTTGTGTCCTATTTGCCCCTTCCACCACCTCCAAACACCAGGCCACCCACCCACAAAAGCAACATTGTGGCATCTTAAATGATATCTTCAAATCAAACATTATTCTTAGATCCCTAATGATCACTACATAATGGTAGGTAATAGCATTAGGAGATTAACTAAATGTTATTACTGAGCATTTAGAGACATTTAATTTAAGAAGATTATGACAGCAAGAATTATATTCCAATGTAAGTTCTATTGCAAAACCAATTTTTTCGAAAAATGTTTCAAATTAATGTGAGACTTGTATATATTTGTGCAGATAGCATTTCAAGTTTACTGGAAATTGTTGAAGACTTATTCGAGAAAATTCCAAAAAATTCAAAAAAACCTATTCTTCTGTAAAATTGCAATTCCAGTTAATGGATTGTCTTCAAATTTGGAATTCCAGCAATGCTTTTAATATATATTTATACTATTTAAGTAGTAGTAGAATCAGTAGAATCGTATTGAAGTGGTACTTTATAAGAAAACTGTTTCCCCCAGAACCCCCCCCCCAAACAATTTTACCGGGAAAATTTTTCAAATGTGATTCATTTGTGTTAATACGAAATTTAAAGGAAGTCGCAAAGAGAGTGACAGGCGGACTGGTAGAGTGACGGGTGGGAGAAAGATGGTCGTTGAGTGTTGATGATCGTTTGAATTAGCCGGTCAGGCATCCTTTTTAGATTGGGTGACTCAAAACTAGCCCCACTCTCTTTAATTTCTCCTTTCAATATCCAAATGTGCTTCTTAGATTGTCCACTGTGAGCGTGACTGGGAGATATGTAAATCCATTACACTTGTTTAGGAAAAATATGTATGCATTACGTCAGTGCTTTAGATGTTAATTTAGTGCTTTAGTTCTTAATTGCGTCTGGAATTTTGCGGAACTCTCCTTGAAAAATTACCATTTCATGCTTATTTGAGCATGCATAGCTCCCTGTAAAAAAAAAAGAAAAGAATTAAGAAGCAAACTGTGAATTTATTTATATATTTATTAATTACAATGGTTAATTCGTTTTTCATGTATCACAATGTACAAGGTTTTAACAATATCTAGATCCTTGATTTAAAGTTAATTTGATTTAAAAGTGATGAGAAGTTTGTACGGCAATGACCAGAAGAGTTTTTAAAGAAAAAGAATTCTTTGTTGCCTCTACGTTTCGGGTGCCCTTCTTCCGGAGCTCTTTATGGTAGGAAAGGAGTGAACGCTGAGATCATTTCAGTCTCAACGTTCACTCCTCTCCTACCCTTAAAGAGCTCCTGAAGAAGGGCACCAATGGTACCCGAAACGTAGAGCAACAAAGAATTTTTTTTCTTTAAAAAACTAGCCATTTGCCTTACAAAGATCTCATTGTAATTTTAAGGTCTGACGATTTGAATTCCATTTTAAATTGTTTTATCTTTCAGTTCAGAAAGTTGACAAGTTCATTTCGTATTTACTTTGTATTGTACTATATATTGTAATTAAATGACTGTTATAAAAATACACGAATATAAAATGAAAGTTTTATAGTCATTTTTAAATGATTGGCCCCTGCACATAACTTCCAAACTAGAAAGTTAAATTTTTCCTTTTAACCATTAAAGTACTAATTTATTAACGTCCTAATTTCAAGTGTACCTCAGTCAGGCAATTGATAATAGTTAATCTCTCGTAACATTTTCATCTTAGAAGTGTTATATAACCACACTAACATTTTGCAATAATGTTTATTGGACAAGAAGTATTTATTAGACTTCTTGAAACGCAATCACAATTTTTTCTGGCTACACAACATTTACTTTTTAAAATTATAAAATTATTTTATTTATTTCAATAAATAAATAAATAAATAACCACCCACGTTCCTTTCTTTTATTGTAATTAATTAATTAATAATTAATGCAATTATAAAATTTAATTTATAAATTTTCTTTGATTCTGGATATTTTTATTTAGCCTTAAAAGATAATGTTGCGTGTACATGTATTTAATGATTACATGGTTTAAGTAATTACAATAAAGTCCCAGCAGAGTGTGCCAATATAGAGAACAAATCTATCTAAATAATTTTAAATTTAAAGTCACAGATTGTTTTTTTAGAACCTCGTAAAATCAAAATTTTTTTGGAAAAATGATTCTAATCAAAGTGAAATCTTCTTCACGTTTACATGTATGCAAAAATAGTATTCCTAGTTTAAAGGAAATCATTACAATCGTTTTACAGAAAAATAAATTATATTTATTATATAACTTTATGTTTTGTGGGTGATTGGGTGATTAAATCATGTCTAACTTATTGTTTTGAAGTTGTAAAGCGAAAGAGGAAAAGCTATACATTGCTGCTCCCGCAGAAAATCCCCCCTTCCCAAAAAAGACAATTTTTCCCTAGAAACATACTTCAAATAAAAGTGATAGGCATTTATTTGTATATAAATAGTATACGAAGTTTATAGAAAAATCACGAAAAACTGAGAAAACTATTCAGTAATGACGCATTTTCGGTTAATGGATTTTTGATGAAAACCTCTTAGATACGATAGTGATTCCTGAATAGAATATTAAGTGGGAGCTTTCTACGATGTTTCATACCCAGGTTTCCTCAGAACATCTGGTGAAAGCTCAATTTTGAAACTTTGTTACCATTGGAATAATTCCTCTTATTAAGAGTGGATGTAGATTGTTGGAGGGGATTATTGCACACTGCGACCTGAAATATCTATTGAGCCCGCCCCCTCGGAACCTCCAAGCAGTGTTCTCTAGCTACAGACAATACTATCACCGGACAGTGAGTTGTAGAGGCTCCTAGGAAGAAAAAAAATCTAAGGGCAGCATGCTAGATTCGAGCCCGGAACCTCCGCGTTGCTAGTCCAGCGCGCTACCAGTGAACTATTGCCTTCCTTCTCCCTTGGCTTTCGCCAATTAACTAAGGACGGAGACCCTAGTTTGTGTAGTGTGTTTGTCTTTGTGTTTAAAGTGTACAGTTTATGTAGTTTAAGTGAATTGTGTACTGTTCTGATGTAGTGCATGGAGTACTGAGCTGTGGTAAACCTTGGGGTCGCTACTCCCCAAATAACTGCATGCAACAGATACCCCTTGCGGGCTTATTAAGAGTAAATAAATAAATAACTGGGATTAGCTATGTGGTTAGCGCGTTGGACTCCCAAACTCGAGACCAGTGCTACCCTTAGATTTTTTCTTCCTAGGAGCCTCTACAGCTCACTGCCGTGATGGACAGTGTTGTCTGTAGCGAGAGAACACAGTCCGGAGGCAGGCAGTGCACTGAGAAGGCTCTAGGCGCTAATGACCATAGATGTTGAAGCGCCTTAAATTAAAAAAAATAAACATTTATTAATTCTATAAAATACCAATACAAATCGTAAAATAGGGAAGTGGCTAGTTAGCTTGCTGAACTCCCACGTGGAGGACCCGGGTTTGAGTCCAGCTGTGCTGCCCATAGATTTTCTCTTCCTAGGAGCCTCTACAGCTCACTGTCCGGTGATGGACAGTGTTGTCTGTAGCGAGAGAACACTGTCCGGATGCCGGCAGTGCACTGAGAAGACTCCGGGCGCTAATGACCATAGATGTTGAAGCGCCTTAAATTAAAAAAACAAAAATAACACTTCACTCACTTTTATCTTTCTTTATCTTACTTTACTCTCTTTATTTTTTACTGGAATTAGGCCCATTTCTGGGCAAAGACCTCTTCCACTGTATCCCAATCTTCTCTAATTTTTACCCTTGTACTAAAGTTTATTCCGGCTACATGTTTTATGTCGTCTCGTCACCTAGTAAACTGTCTTCCACTTCTTCCTCTTCCTGTCGACGGGACACCATTCTACGCAGGATCATGTCCACCTTCCATCATCGACTCTACACAGATGGCCAACCCAATTACATTTCATTTTTTTAGCTGTCGTCACCTCATCTATAATACGTGGTCCGTTTTTTTTAATATCCAGAAGGCTCCTTTTCTATAGCACGATACTGTGTACAAATAATATGGGAGTTACAATAGTTCTTTCAAGACGCAGTGATTTGACTCTAAAGTCTCTCCACTCTAAACAATTACATCTAAGATGTAAAAATCAAGTCTATATATATATATTTTATTACAATAATTAACATGCAAAGATTTATGGACTGCTATTAAAATGTCTACCTTTTTTATTTAACTGTCTGCTTACTCATCAGATTTATATAAACCTGCTTGTCACAAAAGATAATTACAAAGAATTACAGCACAATTAAATTAAAAAAAAAAAAATTAATAATCAATTTTAAAACTTCTTTAATTTTTCTTCTAATTAACCATTTTATCTTTATAATTATAAATTTAGAATGAAACAGTGTTTTTATGGGGGGAAAATGAGGGTTATATATTTTGCTTCACTGCAATTAGGCAAGTGGAGTAATCGTGCAGACCACAAAATGAAGCAGGCTATCACGGAAAATGTCTCTGATGCTTTATATTATATGTATAGTCGATATACCAAGTTTCAAGAAAGTTACAATATATATATATATATATACAGTATAATATGTATGTATATATATACTCTCTCTCTCTCTCTCTCTCTTCTCCTCTGTACTATATATATATATATAAAATAATATAATGTGTGATATATGTATGTGTATAATATATAATATATATAGTGGGTATATATGTGGTATATATGTGTATAGTGTACACATACCCATATATATATAGTGTATATAGTGTAATGTATACATATATATATTACATAGTTATAAATTTTATGAAATATGCTTAGTGTCATCAAACAACCTGCTCATATATACATATTGCTTGGTTGTTTATTTGGTTTGATTATTTTAATGGTTTTTAGTTTATGCTTATGTATATTTAATTTTTATTATTTTAATCGCTTAATTTTAATTAGTGTTAGCTTGAAATAGTTATTTAATTTAATTTTAAAATTATTCTGATTAATTAATTGTAAATTGAATCTCCCTCCAATAACAGAGTTTAAAAATTAGACCCCCACCACGTGTTGTTTCCCATTTTAAGGAAAATTTGCCCCTTTAACAACCCAAACACGTGTTCTTTTTCCCATCCAGCTGACCATACCTCCCCTTGACCTAGTTTAAGTGTTTAGTTTTACATACAATTAAAAAAATACCAGTCAGTGTATAAACTGAATTTGCTCTGTGTGATGTCTGTGTGATCACACTGTCTGACAAACGCATCCTGAAGATGGGCGAACGCTCGAAACCGGGTCGATGATCACAAAATGAAGCAGGCTATTACGGAAAATGTCTCTGATGCTTTTTTTATATGTATAGTCGATATACCAAGTTTCAAGAAAATCGTTTGAACTAGTTACGAGAAAAAAAAAAACGCAAGAAACTGAACAATCCATTCAGTAATGTGGAACTTCTGGTTGAAGAATTTTGACAAATAACTTCTTCTGTCGGATCCCATGACCTAAATGGAATATCAATTTTTTTATTTCGTTTTTTGAACTATGCTGTTTACATACATATACTCGAGACCATTTTATTAAAAAAAACATTTTTTCGAACTAGGGGACCTCAAAACGTGTTTGTCCGGTGAAAACTCAATATCTTAAATTTTGACACCATCACAATACATACGTATAAGTGAGATTTATATAAAAAAAAAAGTTAATTCGAAATCAATCTTATACATTGGAACCAAAATTATTATACAATTTAATTTGTAAAAGCTCTACCAGCACAGCGTATTTTTTTTTTTTTTTGGCACCGGAATGGCCAAGGCCAACAAGTGGTCAGTGAGTTATGACGTCTAATCAGACTTGATTAACTAGTAAACATTTAAATGCGACATTTTCCATGAAAGAAGTAGAATTGCGCCTCGACAGAAAAAACGGGATTCGCCATTTTTTTTTTTTTTTTTTTTTTTTAAAGTTATGAACTTGGGGCATTTCGAAATTGAGTTTTTACCGGAAATAGATACTTTGGTGTGTGTACGTATAGTGTGTGTGAACTAAGTATTCAAAAACGAGAAAAGTTGAACAGGAAGCTCAAACTAGTATTCCGTTAGGTATTGTACCAGCATTTGACACAAAGGTTTCGACCGAAATCCGGAAATGCGACTTTATTTTATTGCGTTTTTACTTCCTCTTACTCTTCAGTAAGAGGAAGTATTGTAATCGTGTCAAGTTCTCGATGTCGAATTTTCACTGGAAATATCCGTTTTGAGGTCCGCTGAGTCCAGAAAAGTGGTTTTTTATCAATGGTCCGTGTGCGTGTCTGTCTGTGTTTGTGTGAAAAGCATAGCTCAAAAACGAAAACCCATAGAAAGTTGAAACTTGATATTCCGCGTTTAAATATCACCATGGCATCTGACAGTGGGTCATCTCTCAAAATTCCTCAGCCGGAAGTACCACTCACTTTACTTGTTAGGTTTTTTTTACTTGTTTGCGTTTTCTTCGAACTTGGTATAAAAACTACACATACAAAGAGCTACAATTTTTATTTAAAATGTTTCTCTGGGAAAATTCATTTAAGGGCACTTTTGGGGGAGGGGTGGGGTTAGTTTTTGCTCTAAAGTGCTATTTAAGTTTATTAGACAATTCTGTCATCAAAAATAATGTTAATTAGAATTGAATATGTTGTTGAAATTCTGAGTTTGAAAAAAATCGGATAACCGGAAGTGCGTTTACTTTAACACTTTACTAAATGATTTTTTTTTTCACTTTTGCGCGATTTTCTCAAAAATGGCTCCGACGATTTTCTTGAAATTTAGTATATAAACTGAACATACAAAGATCTACAACTTTTATTTATTTAAAACATTTCTCTGGGAAAATTTATTTAAGGGCAATTATAGGTGAGGGGTGGGGTTATGTTTTTCTAAAGTTCAGTGTACAATTCTACTATGCAAACAAAATTAATTAGAAATAAATAGATGGCCAAAATTTCAAGTTTCACGGAAAGTAGTAAACCGGAAGTGCGCTTTTACTGGAGAGTTTTTTCAGTTTTCGACGAATCTCATTAAATTTGGTACACAAACTATAACCTTTGTCAATTATAATTTTGTGAACTGTAGTAAGAGAAAGTTGTGTGAGTGTTTCACACCAGATTTTTTTTTTTTTTTTTTTTTTAAGATATTTTTCCGAAAATATTGATGTTAGTTAATTGAATATTGTGGTAATTGTCACGTGAAATTTCCAATTTTGTATGAGTTTGGTTCAATGTTAATGCCTTTCTCTTAGGACTACAATATAATCACTTCTACTATTGCCAGAGCTATATAGTTGCCCCTCCATCATGTCTGTATTTATGTTAGGGATTAATGAGTGAAATTTTAAATTAAAAATATATTGTCATTTTAATATTACATAATATGTATTTATATTATAATTGTATATATATATATATATATATATATATAGTAATTGGAATTAAATAAAGTTAGAATACAAGGTACGCTTATATAATAAATCTAGTGTATAAGTGAGGAGCTTGGATTTCTAACTATCAAGGGATAGTTCAGTGCCAATAACTTCTAGTCTTCACAATTTCATTTATTCATTCACGTGAACAAAATAGGACGTTTCGATCTAATGAGGTCAGCTTCAGTTAGTTTTATTTCTTTTTGGCTTGTCCTATCTAGTGGACAACAAAGTATAACTGCTGGGGTAGATTGTACAGATTATCTTACAATAGTTTGAAATAATACAGTAATAATAATAATAATAATAATAATAATAATTAAAATAATAATAATGACAGTTAGTTAATATATGATTTCATTATATATTGTTTGTGTGTAGGTATATATATGAATAAAATTATTAGATCAAGTAAATTTATTTTATACTAATGGGATTAGAATTAATTGAATTATATTCTGATTTTTACATTAAAGGAAATTACGATCCTTCACTATTATATAATTTATATTACGAGAGGATCGAATAATGTATGTTTCACACCATATTATTTTATTTATACGTTTATTTAATAATGTTAATAAATTGAATAATAAATAACATACGTTAAATAATTAATTAAATCAATATTAAAAATATTTCTTTATATCTCTGTTATAAATAATTTAAAAGTGATCTTATTTACGGTGATCGGGAGAATTTAGATTTTTTAGAGAATTTTAATGAAATAAACAGCCGGACATGTCTGTGAGTACATGATAAGATTTTCACTTCTATATTGTAAAAAGGATGTTGAGGTTCGGTGTTTAAATTTTCTCCGACGTTTCGGCAAATTTATTGCATTCTTCACGGTTTGTACAAAGATTTATAAAGCACATTGCAATTCAAAAATAAAGAATTCTATAAAAAAAAATATAAATTAAATAAATAAAAGTATTATATATATATATCAAATTAAAATTTATTTTAATCTATTGCTATTATTGCAGAAAAAAATCAGAAACTATATTTCAACTATTAAAAATTTAAAAAAACATGTGATATATAAAACTGTAAAATATGGAAATCTAACATAAGGTGTACCTACAAAAATAATTTTTTTTTTTTTAAATTTTTTAAAAACTATAGTATTAACTTATTATGATATACGATCACCAATTGTTAAGGAAATAGGATGTGTCAAGGTTTATAAAATGCTAGAAGAGCGGATGGGAAAACCATGTCTTGCTGTGATGGCTGCTTAGGAAATTCCAGGATTCTGATATATCGAAGGGATAGTTGTTGATATCTATTCCTTAAAATTGTTAGCAGATTTCCAAATTGAATGTATCATTTCCAACATATTTCTATTTTTATTTTTTGTAATTAATGGAACGAATTCTAGTGTTTTCCATGATAAATTCATGTTTGTGTTTTGTGATTTATTTTATTTATTTTTTTTAAGTTGCACAACAGCTATGGTCTTTTGCATCTGTTTCTAATTTGTAAGGACCATATCCGGTGTGCAAATCCATACCTGCCATTTAATAATTTCCTTATTATCTAGACTTATTCATTCACGCCAATAAATACATTCACATAACAGATTCATTCATACCGACTACAAGTAGGATTTAAACACTACAGTTTAAAGTACGGTAAAATGTTTGGTTAGTACTGTAATCATGTCAGTCCGTTTCTTTGTTTGTGCAGTCGGATTTATGTTGATACAGTTTTATTACTCTCTCTTACTGTTAGTAAGTAAGAGGAAGTATTGTAATCGTGTCAAATTTTCGATATGGAAATATCCGTTTTGAGGTCCCCTGAGTTCAGAAAATTGTTTTTGACAATTGGTTTGTGTGTCAGTCTATCTATCTATGTGGAGACAGCATATCACAAAAACGAAAAATCGCCGAATATTGAAACTTAATATTTCGTTTAAGTGCCACCAGGAAACCTATGAAAATAAGCTTTTCGTAAAAATCGTTCAACCGGAAGTGCCACTTTACAGAATGTTTTTGTTTTCTTCAATTTTTTGTGATTCAAAAACGGCTCCAATGATTTTGTTTTAACTTTATATATATATATCAACTGTCCTCACGCGTTGGTCTAGTGGCTAGCGCACTTGCCTTTCATGCGAGGATTCAGGGTTCGATTATCGTGAGGGCAAAGTCGGTGTTGACCTAGCATCGTGAGAAAAAAAAAAGGGAACCTACAGTTAGTAGCGCCCTAGGTAGCGAAGGTCACAACAAACGGCTAGGGAACTGCGGCTTACTTATCACACGTCCTCCAACATATCGCCGTCTGGCAGGCCTTGGTCCTTTATGGACTGTATCGCCATGGTTATCAGGTACACATACAAAGAGCTACAATTTCTATTGAATTAAATTTGTTTAAGAACACTTTTGGGGGAAGGGTTGCTACGCTACCCCACAGCAAAAGGAACGCTATTCGCGGCCAGACTAACTCAGAGGAGACGGGGGGATTCACTAGATTAACATCTATATAAACTAAAAAAAAGTAGAAAAAAAAAAGAAAATAAAAGGGAGGTAGGATAGGAAAAAGGAAACAAAATAAATGAATAAATCAATAATAAAAAAATAAGTCCATAAAATAAAAAGAGTGAGATACCAGGAAGAGTAATTAATAATCGTAATAATAATAAAAAAATAATAATAAAAAATTTTGCATGGGATCGGATTTGAACTAGTGATTCTCTGCCTGCTAAGCCGTTGCTGTACCACTCTGCCACACTCGAGCTTGACAGTAAGCTAGTTCTTGGCTACTGTTCTGTTACTAATGACAATAATTTTTAATAACCATGTTCATTTTAATCTATTTATAATTAACCAAAACACAAATTTCTTCTTACAAACTCTATTTATTAGAACAAATCTCAATAATTACAACAAAAAAAAAGTACCACCACCAGGCCTGGTTTTCTTTCTTAATTACAACAAAAAAAAAAGGAAATTAATGACACATTTATCCAATCTAACCTAAGTATTAAACAGAAGTAAAAGATTTTAAACATAAAATTAATGAGTAAAGAAAAATAAATTAAATTAAAAATAAACAAATAAACAGAAAGTAAATAAAAATATGCTATAATAAATCAAATTCTGTCTCTAAAGGAGTAAATTACTAAATTGACCAGGTTACTTCCAACCAACCAAATAATAAAAAAAACACATTTAGCTGCACTACCACAATTGTCAGAACTTATCTGGATTTTCTTCTGTGACCACAGGAAAACAGCTTTTCTTGTGCTCCTCTTTGTGCTTTTCTGGTTCTCTCCAGACTTCGCCTGGAACCCTTGAAGGAAAGTGCTGCCGTGAGATGAGCTGGGAAAATCCGACGATCGTCGTTTTGTCGTTGTCTCGACTCCCTTTCTTCAACGTAAAAACAAGGAAAATTCCACCACGTGGTTTACCTTCACGGGCACAACCTTCAGTGTCTCTCTAACCTTCTCTCTTCCACAGTGTTGCCACCGCAGTCTCGTCGGAATTCCCTAATCCTACTACTTAATAATTAAATGTTAATCCTATCAAAATACTACTAAATATTAATCCTAAACTTAGCCTAACTTAAAATTAAAACTATCAACTAGCTAAACCTAATAATTAAATACTAACTTTTTAAACTACTTAACCTAGAACTAGCCTACGATTTATTCTGTAACAGAGACCACGTTAGCTGCGGAAAGTAAGACAGGAAGGAGTAAGACAGGTTGGACCAAGTAGGGACTTGAGGAGTCTAGTCTGCTTATTTTTTTCTTCTTAAATTTTATACGTAACATTTCTCCCCTATTCTTGCCCAAAAAGAAAAAAAAAGGAAAAAAAAGAAAAAAGTTCTGAACCTGTGGTGGATAGGACTGATCTGAAAGTGGTGGTGCTAGAAAGCCTAAACATCTGGGTGAGGTTTCAAATCTTTAGGATGCCACATCCCCAAACTGCGGCCTGTCTCGTCTTCCAATTCATAGGCCGTGTTGGATAGCTTTTTCCGTACCGTGCACTGAACATACTTGGGAGCCAGTTTAGTAGAGAAGTTCCGAGACGCGTCCGATAGAACGATGTTCTTCTTCCAGACAGTTTGACCTTCTTCGTAGGTTACGTCTCTTCTTCTAAGATTGTAAGTATTCTTGGCTCTCTCATAGGCCTCCTTAAGTTTAGACTCTACCTTTTTCCAAACTTCCCGCAACTGCTGTAATCGCAAAGCTGTAGGGTCTCGAATCTCGGCCTCGGGTATTTCTTCTGAAGACTGAATTGGTGGAAACTGCTGTCCGGAGATCTTCAGCTCTCTTCCAAAATTGAGATATGCCGGGGTATATCCGGTAACTTCATGAGTAGCTGTCCTAATGGCGAATGCAACTTTTTGCAGTTCCTTATCCCACGTCTTTTGATCGCCTTTGATATAGGATCTTATTGCCGTTTTCACCACTCGATTTACTCGTTCCGTCGGATTACTTTGTGGGTGGTAGTATGGCGTACGAGTTGTTTCTACTCCGTAGGTCTTCATAAGGTTCTGAAATTCGGCGCTAACAAACTGGGACCCGTTATCAGTTATGATCCTTTTCGGAGCTCCATAAATTAGGAATACCTGATCTTCGATAAATTTAGTAACGCTCCGAGCCGTGGCCTGACGCATGGGATGTAGCAGGACGTACTTCGAGAAATAGTCGCAGACCACCAAAACGAATTTATTCTGCTGTGAACTACGAGGTAACGGTCCCATGATGTCTGCCGTGACGATTTGCCAGGGTTGCGAAACTTTTCGCTGGGCGCCATACAATCCTCCAGGGCTGCTCTGTTCTGGTTTATTTGCTAAGCAAATTGGGCAGTTCCTGACATACCGTGCAGTATCAGACGCCATACCGGGCCAGTAATAAGTCCTTTTCAACCTGTTTATTGTTTTAAAAATACCCAGATGCCCCGCTGTAGGATGGTCATGGCATTCTTCTAATACTTTTCTTCTTTGCAGTTTTGGAACCACAGCCTTCCATGGATCCTCTGTCTCTAGGGGATCTCTCGTATTCCGAACACATTTCTTCAGTGTACCGTCGCAAACGTTCCATAAGGGGTAATTATCAGGATCGCTCTCCACTCTCACTTTCATCCTTTCGTACCAGCTGTCAGATCCTGTATCGTTACAGTCTATGGTATGAACCAAGCCTTCATTCATCCGTGAGAGAGCGTCGGCTGCCTTATTTAGCTTTCCAGGACGGTGTATGACATTGAAATCATATTCCTGCATGTTTAACGTCCACCTACCAAGTCTTCCTGAAGGGTCTTTTAAATCCTGAAGCCACTGAAGGGCACTATGGTCAGTGATGACCGTAAATTGGGCTCCTTCTAAATAAGGCCTGAACTTCTTAATTGCCCATAGAACACTTAGACATTCCAGTTCAGTAGCTGAGAATTTCTTCTCATTTTTCATCAGAGACCGACTAGCATAGGCAATCGGCCTCTCGCCGTCATCAAACTCCTGGGATAGGATTGCTCCAAGTCCTATTGCGGAAGCATCGGTTTGCAGGACGAATGGCCTACTAAAGTCGGGGCATGTGAGGATGGGTGCAGATACTAGTCTGTTCTGAATTTCTCTCAGGGCCTTTTCTTGAGATTCCTCCCACTTAAACTTGCGGTTCTTTTTTAGAAGATCGGTTAGCGGTGCTACTATGCTCGAAAACTCAGGAACAAATCTCCGGTACCAACTGGCAAGTCCTATTAATCGTCTGACCTGTTTTACAGTTGTGGGAGTTGGGAAGTTCAATATCGCTTCTACTTTCTCCGGGTCAACTCCTAGCCCGTTCTCATTGACGATGTATCCCAGATATTTGAGTTCTGGGCGACAAAATTGGCATTTGTCCCAAGAAAGTGTCAGACCTACCGCTCTCAATCTTAGCAGGACTTCTTCCAGGACTTCAATATGTTTCTGGAAAGTTGGAGTCACGATTATTATGTCATCCAAATAGCTGAATACATATGGTTCCAATTTCGGTCCCAGGGCGTTGTCGATTAACCTCTGCCACGTAGCTGCCGAATTATGGAGACCGAAGGGCATCCTACAAAACTGGAAAAGGCCTCTATTGGGAACTGTGAATGCTGTGCGCTCTCTGCTCCGGCTCTCCAATGGCACTTGCCAATATGCGCTTTTTATGTCCAAAGATGTTAGATACCTGCCATTGCGCAAGCGGTCTAAAATAGCAGAGACATATGGGAGAGGGTATGCATCCCTTTTTGTTACTTTGTTCACCTCCCGGAAATCTACACAAAACCTGTAGGTACCATCTTTTTTCTTCACCATGACTATTGGGGACGACCATGCGCTATTAGAAGGTTCTACTATTTTCTCCTCTAACATCTTGTCCAGCTCTTCGTCTATAACCTTTTGGATAAATGGAGAAACCGGGTAATATCTTTTCTTGATTGGGGGATGATCGCCCGTATCTATCACGTGCTCCACCTTCTTGATATAGCCGAGACCTCTTGGTGAGGTATCCCGAAACTTTTTGATGAGCTGTTCGAGGCTTTCCCTTTGCTCCTCTGTCAAGTCGCTGTGGCCTATGACTCCATACTCTGTATTCAGGCTAGCAATGGATGGTTCAGTGCTAATGTAGGTAGCCTTTGATAAGTCGACGACTAAAGACATTCTTTCCAGAAATCTACCCCTAGAATCAGTTCGACGTTCAATGCTGGGACTACCAATACGGGTAATAGCTTTGCTGTCCCATCGAGTTCTATTGGAAGGAGGGCTGTGCCTTGGACTATACAAGACTTCCCATTTGCCAAAGTTATCTTCTCAGCTCCTTGAGTCAAAGTATATCCTAGGGAGGATAATTTATTCCACAGTCGATCGTTGATAACGGTCCTTGTGGAGCCTGAATCCAAAAGACCGGTAGCTGGGATTCCAAAAACTTTTACTTGCAAGTAAGGCCTTTGATCTCCTTTGTTTATCTTTTCCTGGAACCTGTGACTTATTCCATAGCACATGACTTCGTGTACCACCTGTACCCATTTTAGCCACTCGGGATCTGAGCGGGTTATTCTTGGTCTGGGGTTGATCGAGGTGACGGCCTGGTGGCAGGGACCGGCCTCGCTGATCCGTTTCCCGATTTCTTGTGAGGGCTGCATCGGCTACAATTTTCTTTAGTAGTGTTGGGCAAGCCACATCTTTCACAGATCTGTTTCTTCGGCGCTCTGCAGTTTCTAAAGAGGTGTCCTGTTCTGCCGCAGTTCCAGCATACAGCTCCACGACGTTCCTCTGATTTCCGAGTAACCATCTTTTTATCTTCTATAGCGGATACGAGGGTTTGGGGCTTCCTAGCTCGATGGCCCAGCTCTGGTTCGAGCAGACCTCGAGTTGGCGGTTCCCTATAACGATCCGCTCTCTGAGTCCAAGTTTCTAACCGACTCAACAGCTGTTCCAACTCATCGATTGAAGAATACGTTGCTTGTGCTACAAAAGGTAAATGCTCCCGCTTGATGTTTCTTTCTATTATCCGCAACTTCTGCTCATCTGAGAGAGGTTCATTTAGCCTGTTAAATAAACATTTCATCTTGGCGATGTAAATATAAGGTGGCTCGTCCGGACCTTGCGTTCTGCGTCTTATTTCTTGCAAAAGCCGATCATCATAGTCAGGGTCCTGAAAATATCTTTTCAAACCCATCACTAAGTCATCCCAAGAAGAGAGTTTGTCTCGATTGGCCCTAAACCAAGTCTTAGCGGTGCCTGATAACAAATCCGAAGAACCTCGAAATAAGTCTTCCTTATTTAACCCTCTTGCTAACATTCGTTCCTCCACTTCTTCCAGGAAGTTAGCTAGCGTGGAGCCTGTCCCATCGCCTGAAAAAGTTACGTTCCACTTATACAATTTTAAATCTCTGGGTGGGTATGGGAATTGGTGGTTGACTCTGGGCTTAGTGTCATGACAAGCGCAGTTGATTGATAATGTTGGATGTGGAATTTCCTGAATGTTTTCACCAACTTCCCTTATGACTGGATTGGTAACGTCTCTATCTCTGGACTCCGTGCGTTCTTCGTTGGCTATAGTTTGCTGGGCACCTATGCTATCTGCTTTCGACAATTCTTCCCGCAAGGACATTGCGACTTTCCCCGTAGCCGAACCTGGCATCATTTCTCGCAACTCCGCCCAGAGACTGTGTACCTGTTCGACCAAGTTATCGATGCGTTTGTAAATCTCACCTTCGCCTTTGAGGCGTGTAAGTCTATGGTAGAGATGCCAAAGCCGAGTATCAAGTCGCTTGAATTCGTTCAGATCGCTTCCTTCATCTAAGTCTTCAACAGCTTGGGAAAGAAACGCGAATTTTTTGGTACAGATTTCGAATTCTTTTTGAACATCCAAGGACGCAACAATAAAAGAAATTGGTGTGACATCTTTCGCAACAGCTGCGTGAAGCCTCTTCCTCAACTCTGCGCAGTTGCCCGTTACTTCTAGGCCTCTAATGCTTAATTCATACTGAACTTCATCCTTGAGTAGGCGATAAGTATCCATTTTTAGGAAGAGACAAAGGTTCAACAAACTCTGCGAGACTACAGCTAATTGCATCAACAGAGAAGGACTGGCTGGCGCTAAGTTTGTGAAATACTCAAATTTATTACTTCTAATAATATCAATAAATGGATTTAGTTTTTATTTATTTTTCTCCAAATTGTGTAGTTTAGTATATATATTATATATATATATATATACAGAGAGAGATTTTATTTTATTTTTTTATTTAGTTATATATTTTTTTATTACTATTCACGCTGTTACTGCGAGATTAATACTTTATGCACCATGAAAAGAAATGGCCGCAAGAAGATACAGAAATCAAACTTAAATAATCTCACCAACTTCAAATATCGAAATAATATTAAAAAAAATAAATCCTAAATACTAAATAGTCTTACCAAACCAAAAACTTAAATCACCTTAAAAAAAAAATTTTCTCTTTATTTAATATTTACACATTATAAAATAATTAAAAAAATATACCTTTATGATAACCTAATGAAAAAGAAAAGAAATTGTCTACCATAAAACAAATAACAGATATAATTACCGATATTATTTCCTAAATTTTATTTAAATTTTTAAATATTAAAATGCATTAATAATTCCTAATATTATTAACGTTAACCGACTTTTAGTTATTTTCTGAGTTTGTGTGTCATTTCTCTTCTTTTACTCTTGCCAACACGTTGGGCGTCAAAACTTTTGCTACGCTACCCCACAGCAAAAGGAACGCTATTCGCGGCCAGACTAACTCAGAGGAGACGGGGGGATTCACTAGATTAACATCTATATAAACTAAAAAAAAATAGAAAAAAAAAAGAAAATAAAAGGGAGGTAGGATAGGAAAAAGGAAACAAAATAAATGAATAAATCAATAATAAAAAAATAAGTCCATAAAATAAAAAGAGTGAGATACCAGGAAGAGTAATTAATAATCGTAATAATAATAAAAAAATAATAATAAAAAATTTTGCATGGGATCGGATTTGAACTAG